>BACB01000429.1:0-59228 GCA_000338015.2 Ganoderma multipileum BCRC 37180 | reverse complement strand
CCGCGCAGCAGATGCGAGCCTCGTCCTTCGTATCCACACCGTCAATCCGCTACCATGGCCGTCTACATAGTCAGTAAAATACCACGACCCACGGAAATTCATGGCGAGCCCAAGGCCACCGGTCTTGCGCAGCGAGTCGCTTACTTACTTGCTGGGGACCATTCCAGGGGCTTGTAAGCGGTTGATTTCTTGAGCTTTCGAGAATCCAAGTCGATCATATCGGCAGCAGCCCCGAACACGATGCCGCGGCTCAATCCCCTGATTCCGCGAAACGGTGCCGGGCGGAATACATATAAGTTATTGGACACCCGCGATTCCATTTTGTCGACAACGCGTCATAGCACTAGCACTACTTTTGGATACTACAGAAATACAAGCAACGCAAAGACGAGGATTGGGGAAGCTAGGCACAAGAGAGTAGACACAACAATCGAGAGGAAAGTGCAAACCGCTACCAGCTCACTGGTGGCGGAGGTATACACCCGTCACCATCGCGTGGTCACGCTCGTAAGGCTCCAGGGTGACTTGCTCGAGAGGCTTGATCTTCGCTTGCCGGAGAGTCTCTACCTCCCGAGCAAAGACGGCTTCCGGCGCGACGGTCGAGTCGATACAACTCGCCTTGATGGAGATGACGACGTGACCGCCGTTTTTCAGGAAATACTCAGCGTTGAGACTGATGATACGTGCTTGGTCGGGCTGGGCGACATCTGCGAAGATGACGTCCACTGTTGACAGGAGCATGCGATACCTCTGAGGGGTGCGCGCATCCTCAACAATGGCTACGAGTGTAATTTAGTTAGGAGAAAAGAAGGGGTGGAAAAGGGGAGACATACGGATAACGTTTGTCCGCTTCTTGGCCATGCCAATGAGGTCACGTCCTGACCGGAGGGAGAACTCAACGGCGTAGACGGTACCCTCCTACGATCGCATCCGTTCAGCCCTATCGCTGGGTTGAAATTGACAAACTCCACCACTCACAGGACCAACAATATCCGCGACGTGAGACACACTGGTACCACTGGCGGCACCGAGATAGAGCACCTTCTTCCCCGGCGCGATAGCGATATTGTCGAGACCGTTGAGAACCCCAGCCGCGAGCTTGCTCCGGAACGGGTTCCACACCCGGTACTCCACCTTCGTCCCCTCCACGCCGCCGTCGATGGATATCCGCTTCTCCCCATAAACAGCCTCCCCGGGGACCAGGTTCTTGGTGACAAGCAAGCTCTCCTTGCCTTCCGCAATGAAGATGCCGGGGTGCCGGTGCGGCTTGAGGATCACGTTTGAGCCTCCCTTCGCGCCGCCTCTCCCTCCGCCGCGTCCACCTCTGCCGCCGCGTCCGGCGCCGCGGGCACCACGTCCACCGGGAGCACCGCGCTTAGCGATGCCTCCCCCACGGCCGCCACCTGCGAGTCATTATCAGCATGAAGGACGATAGCACTAGGAAAGGGAAATGAGGAAGCTATGCTTAACGAGTTGTAGTATGGTCTCTTCCATGTGCCGACCCCAACGCAACCAAGATGTGTATGTTACGTTCAGGGGATCAAATCGCACTCTTCCGTTCGCCGCTCTTCACAATGATGCTAGTGCCCAGTCCTACGAATAGCAATCGCAGAACAAGACCTGGCCCATTATCACAACCCCAAGCAGAACCGGCCCCAGAGCCACAACCTAAGCAGCAAGATTCTGGGGCAAAAAGATCTCTGCATGCAACGCGGCTCTTGGCTTCATGCGTTATCGTTATCCCCAAGTTCGTGTGCGCCTTGCAGATAGGAAGTTACGACCGAGTTGATCAAGGAAGACGTACCGCGTGCTCCACCACCGCGACCCGGCGGACCTCCACGCCCTCTTGGCGCACCCCTACCTCCTCCACCTCCACGACCGCCCCCTCGTCCACCACCAAAGCCACCGCGTCCGCCTGAAGCACCTGGGAAAGCATAACGCGAAAAGCCCCGTCCACGGTCAGTGTCTTCACTCTAAGCGTGTAATATAAAGCTCACCGAATGCCATGCTGGAACCTTGTGTCTGTAAAAGCCAGGCGTTTTAAATCAAGGGTGTGCGTTAAGCAAGACCAGGCCGCAGCTGCAAATGGAGAACGGTGCAGAAATTTTGGGAAGCGCCGGGAGGAGTACACGGGCGCTCAGCGTGATCTCGTTTTGCCACGTGAGCGCCATGGGGTTTCCATTTTTCGGCGCCATCGGAGCGGCGGCCCGCACCAAGCTCAAAGTTCGGCCGTTGTGCCTTGGTTGCGCCGCCGGGTTCTCTGTCTAAAGCAGCAAACCACCTACGAGTCCAGCCTGCACTCAGTTTCAGCCGCAGGGTTGGTTCATAACGGGCGGACCAACACTCTCGTATGATGTTGCTCAATTACAGACACACACCCACAGCGAGGCCGCCACAGCTACGTACTTCTCCCTCAAGTCTAAGAAGCTGCCCACTGCCATCGGACATTCGAATGCTCAGTTAGTCAGCAGAACGGCTCGCGCGCGGCGCCGCGCGCGAGTCACGGCGAACAAGCCATGCCTGTAAGTGCTGATATTGATACTGCTGCCGGCGCGACGCACCTGAGCATGTGTCCTGGGGAAATATACATATACCGAGGGCATTCGTTTTTCCAGGAACCCCTAGGGTTTTCTGTTCCCACCTCGAGGGTCGAAGCATCGACCCATCCTCGGTGTCGCTCTTCCCCGCCCACAGCTGAGCTTTGACTTTGTTCTCTGCTTGTTCTGGTGTCTTGACCGCCCCAGCACGACATTCACGAATTCATGATGGCTGTGGACCTGGAGAAAAATGAACCGGCGCCTTACTCATCTGCCTCCTCCGCTCGTACGATTCCGAACGACGAGCCAGCATGCACGGTTGACGAGGAAGAGAAGAAGGTGGGCGCCGAGGAGGTTGTGAAGGACGCAGCGCTCGAGAAGGTCGAAGACGCCACAGGACTCGAGATTGGAGAGCACCCAGATGGTGGGTTGAAGGCGTGGCTAGTTGTGATCGGGGTGAGTTTCTATTTTGCACGTCGAGCATTGGAATAAACTTCAATGCTGTGCTAGAATCGCAGTATTCTTGGTTCTAGCTTCTGACTCCAAACCTCGTTGTGTTAGTGTGCCGCGGGAACTTGCGGGACTTTCGGTCTCGTGAACGCGTGGGGGGTGGGTTCCTTCTTTTTGAGCCCTAAATTTTCCGAAGCTGACCTTTGTCCTGCAGGTCTTCCAAGCGTACTACACGACGACCATCCTCAAAGGGACGTCTCCGTCAACGATGTAAGCACGGTTCCGTCACAACATACAGGAATGAAGGCTCACACAGCGCTAGTGCGTGGATCGGTTCTATTCAGGCAAGCCAATTATGAAGTCATCGAAGAGTGCGAGGGTATATTTACCCTGGTTTCTGGATTTAGTATGCTTTGGTTTTCATCCCCGGCTTGGTCATTGGCCGCATCTTCGATATGGGCTATGTTAAACTGCCACTGAGCATCGCAAGCGTGTTGCTAGTTGCTGCAACCTTCCTTACCGCTCAATGCAAAGAATACTGGCAGTTTTTGCTTTGTCAGGCCATCGCGATTGGGGTACGTCTCATCTCATCATCCACTATGCTCTGCGTGACTCACCGCCCGTGTAATGGGCGTGCACTAACAGGTTGCATGCGGGACAATATTCGGTGTCGTGATGGGCCTCCCTGCGCACTGGTTCAAGCGCAAACTCGGGCGTGCGTATGGGGTGATGGCCTTGGGTTCGAGCGTCGCCGGCACGATATACCCCATCATCATCAAGAATCTAATCCAGAAAGTTGGGTAAGTTCTTCTGACTCCCTTCCATCCGTTCACAGAGCGATATATTTACCTGTTTTTTAAGATTCGCATGGACGATGCGGGTGCTCGGGTTCATCGAGATCGCGTTGCTCGCGCTTCTGATCGCTGTACGTCCCTTCTTCTCGGTTTGACGACCTTTCTTATTAAGGGCTGATATCACCGTATAGACAGTCGAGCGCCGGCTCCCCGCCAAAGTCCACAAAGGGCCTTTCATCGACTTCTCGGTCTTCAGGAATGTGCCGTTCACGCTTTACACGGCCTCGAGCTTTATTGCCTTCTTCGGCCTCTATACCGTGAGTATTTGTGCAAAAGCGCGATGACATTGTAATGATTGATCTGGCTTCCTCGGCAGGTCTTAACGTACATCGATGTGGCTGCGGTCTCCATAGGCATCTCTGAGAACTTCGCATTCTACCTTTTGTCCATCGCGAATGCTTGCTCTGCCGTTGGTCGGATTGTCGGTGGACTCCTAGCCGATCGTACAGGTAAGCTCTACGGTCGTCATTTGCGGTAAGTGGCTGAGCTACGTCCCATACAGGACCTCTCAACATCATGACACCCGCGACGCTTCTTGCCGGCGTAATGACCTTTATCTGGCCGTTTGCCAACTCGGTCGGCGGGAACGTTGCTGTGGCTATCATCTATGGGTACGTATTCGGTTTGCGCCGCGCCGTCGCTGTTCTAACGAGATCGATTTACAGCGCATCCTCAGGAGTTTACGTCTCCATGCTTTCCGCGCCAATCGTTCGGATGGGGCGAACAGAGGATGTTGGAGTACGTATCGGCATGTGTTTTACCATCATGGCACTCGGCGCCGTCGCTGGCCCTCCCATCTCTGGTGCAATTAACGCTGCGACTGGTGGATTCAAGTTCACTGGCATATACGCAGGTACGCAATCATGGACTCCGTGTTGCGCCCTCCAATGCTCCAACTTACTCCCGGTCGCGATGTTATAGGCGCTGCCGTTATGCTCGCCGTGGCGTTCTTGATGCTCACACGAATCTCTCTCCTCGGCGGGATGTGGGGCAGGTGTTAGGCCTTTGCGTTTACCGCGACGGTCACGTACACTGTTCAGAGCTCACACACTATGATCATTGACGTCTCCATCTCAGCATTCACGACAAGTAGGCAATTACCATCACATTCTATTGCATAGACTTCACATGTTACGACGGTCTCCATCATATATCACAGCATGTACTGTTTCATAGACATTTACTAGCACTTTGAGTTGCACTTTCACGACGGCAGATGATCTACGCTTAAAATCGTTTGTAATATTTCATCACGACTGAACCGGCGTGGTAGGGTACGAACCTTAGGAGAACGCAATGCCTAGTCAGCAAAGTCGAACGAACATACCAGGCATGTGCCACCTGCGATACACTTATGAGCGTCGCAGCTGAGTTTCGTGACGTAATGGTGGGCGTCTGAGATACTAAATACGGTGAAACCGTGGGACACCGCTCACATTTCCGAAGCCATTCCGTGTCCTTTCCTCTTTGCAAGCTCCACGGGCCCGGGATCATCGCCGACTGACTCCCGGTGCTCATTGCCGCCCCGCAGCCCCTCCAAAAACACTCCGCCAGGCAGGAAAAATGTGCTAACGCCGCTCAGGGCACCTTCTACGCTCATGTGAGCGTATGTTGTCCTCGGTGGGTCTCATTTTTGTGCAATTTCGGACGTCGGCTCCTTCGGGTTTCGGATGCTTCGGGTTTCGCGGGCCAAAGCAGACCCATTGATCGCTGTTACAAGGTGCTCATGCCGCATATAGACCGGGCTTGAACCGGACACACTACCTGCATCAAAGGACTGTGACCAATGACAGTGAATGACGCGCATACATCCACACAGAGACGCAATGCCGCCGAGGCTCGCACCTGCATCTTTGGAGAAGCCGTCGTCGGACCTTCCGTATACCCAGTTGGTCAGCAAGTTGGCTTACGTACGTTTCAGTGAAGTCGCGGCGAACAGGTTGTCTGTGGGTTGAGATGCCGGGTAGGTGTACGGGTATTCTAGGGAAACATATATACCGCGAACTTAACACGCTTGGCTTTTCCAGGAACCCCCAGATCCTCTATCCCCGCCTTCATCGTCAATTCACCCTTGGAGTTGTGGTTCCCCACAACCCAGCGTTCACCCCGCTCTCACCCCCAGACGCCTCGAGCTTAATTGCCCGGACACGACTTCCACGCATTCACGATGGCAGCGGACCCGGAGAAGAACGAACAATCCCCGCCTTACTCGTCCGCGTCCTCCGCCCGTACGATCCCTAATGACGACCCGACATGCACGGTCAATGAAGAATCCAACAAGAGGGACGTCCAGGATACTAAGAAGGACGCAGCGGTCGAAAAGCTCGAAGACTCTGAGCCATCAGCCGACGTCGGGGAGAATCCCGACGGCGGCTTGAGGGCCTGGCTTGTCGTGATCGGAGTGAGTTCTTAATTTCGAATATGCCTCGGCTCAATGCTACACTAAAGCCGCAGCGTGCTAACTCTGGACCTTGTTTTGCTAGTGTGCTTCGGGGATCATGGCAACGTTCGGTCTCGTGAACGCGTGGGGGGTGAGTGATCCCTCCATGAACAAGTCCTGGAAACCAATCTTTGCCCCACAGGTATTCCAGGCGTACTACACGACGACTATCCTCAAAGGGACATCGCCCTCGACGATGTGAGCGTGTTCCCCTCTAGGCCAAGATGGCGCAAGGCTAATATGACTGTCAGCGCATGGATTGGTTCCATAGAGGTAAGCCATCTGTAGAGTTGTGGAAACGGGCGTATGTTCACTTCGGCTGGTACAATTAGTATGCTCTCGTTTTCATTCCCGGCTTGGTCGCTGGTCGCATATTCGACATGGGTTATGTTAAGCTACCGCTAGCCTTCGCAAGTGCGCTGCTAATCACCGCGACCTTCCTCACCGCTGAGTGTAAGGAATATTGGCAGTTCTTGCTTTGCCAAGGCATTGCCATTGGGGTATGCCGTTTCGCAACATATACCCACTCGTCGTGTAATTGATCCTCCATCTTGTTGACCTACTTCTTCAGCTTGCGTGTGGGATGATTTTTGGCATCCTGATGGGCACGCCCGCACATTGGTTTAAACGCAAGCTTGGTCTCGCTTTAGGAACCATGGCCTTGGGTTCTAGCCTCTCCGGCACACTATACCCTATCATTGTCAAGAATCTCATGCAGAAAGTCGGGTAAGTCTCTGAATTTCCTTGTGTTTGTAGGCCAGTATATTCACTTACTTGTCGCCCCAAGGTTCCAATGGACAATGCGGGTACTCGGCTTCATCGAACTCGCATTGTGCTCCATTCAGCTTGCTGTAGGTCGTTTCTGATCATCCTGATGGCTTTCCTTAAGGGCTGATATCATCATATAGACGGTAGCCCGCAGGCTCCCTCCAAAACGCCATACCGGGCCCTTCATCGACTTTTCGGTATTCAAGAGTGTACCATTCTCCCTCTACACGGCCTCCAGCTTCTTTGCCTTCTTAGGGATTTACACCGTAAGTACTCGGATAACGCCACGATCAGACAACAACTCTGATCGCGACTCTGGTAGCTTCTCACGTATATCGACGTGGCCGCTGGATCCATAGGTATTCCTGAGGACCTTGCGTTCTACCTTCTGTCTATTGCGAACGCTTGCTCGGCCATTGGCCGGCTAGCCGGTGGGCTACTCGTCGACCGTTTAGGTAAGTTCCAGGACAAGTCGATACCGTAGTCCAAATGCTGAGCTGCCCGGTACAGGGCCGCTCAATGTCATGATACCCGCTACCCTTATGGCCGGTATCATGACTTACATCTGGCCGTTTGCCACCTCGAGCGGCGGTAACATCGCCGTGGCCGTCGTCTATGGGTACGCACTCACCTTGCATCATGCGACTACCTTCTAATGATGATAGAACTACAGAATGTTCCAGGGAGTCTATGTCTCCATGCTTGCGGCGCCTGTCGTCCGGATGGGTCGAACAGAAGACGTCGGGCTGCGCATCGGCATGAATTTCACGGTGATTGCGCTCGGTGCCGTCGCGGGCCCTCCCATCTCCGGCGCTATCAATGCTGCGACCGGCGGATTCAAGTTTACGGGCATATATGCAGGTACGCTTCGTGATTCTATTGCTGATCTCAGGTTCTCAAATCCTCACGAGCCGCATGATCGTAGGATCCGCTGTTGTGGCCGCGGTAATAGGTTTGATTTTCACTCGAATCTCCATCCTTGGCGGGCTGTGGGGCAGGTGTTAAACGTTAGGCCTTTGAGGCTTTGGCATCCACGACGATCACGCATTGCCCAGCATCCACGTCGACATAGCTACCATCTAGACCCTTAGAAGTTAGGCTAGCCACAAGAGTCTAATCATTACGTCCGATCTCGTAGAAGTTGCTGAATGTCACTACTCATATGCGAGTTACCATACATTGCACCGTGTACTGTTTCATAGACATGCTGGGTACGCCATCAGCCAGGCTCTTGAGGCAACAGATTTACGGATCATGTATTTGTGGCAAGAAGATAATACTTAATTATGCTGTATCCCACACCGCAAAGAATGTGGGCCCAGGAAATTGCAGTGAGTGATCGCAAGCGAACCCGAACGAACCTGCGGAGGGAGGAACACCACTGTCCATGATCATGTTCAGAGGCAGTGCCGAGCGCTAACCTCAACGTCGGGCGTTTGAGATACCAAATATGGCGAATGTGATACCACTGATTTTGGGTTTCCAAACGTCAACGTCTTGACCTGTCACCGCTCCGTCCCCGTTGTTCTGCCGTTGTAATCTCGACACCTTCGTCTTACGGGCTCTATCGAAGGGTAGAGAACGGGACAGAACTCCCCGCTGGGAAATCCGTGTTTCCCGGAATCAAATTTCCCAAATACGGGATCGCCGTTGGAGACCGCCAGCACTGCGGCGCCCTCCCTTCTCGCCCTCACTTTACTCATCATCCGCAGGATTTGAGGCACCTACTTCGCAGGATTCTCCCAGAATTACAAATGGAATGACAGAATCGCAATGCGGCGTTGCGATATGGGTTGCTTCCTCTGAAGGTACGTATGTACGTCGCTCTATGTCAGCTACTGAGCTAAACACTTCGCCGCCACCGCTGCCATTAGCTATGTCCTTCGAAAAGGTTATGAACCATGCCCATGACATTGAGATGGATTCGGGACGTATATTTTCCTGGTACGTCCGTCGTTGCTTTGAGCCATTAGTATCGAGTCGCGAATATGCCGTCTCCGACTTTCTCGGAATCCACATTCCCTCCGAGCGACCGCTTCGGCTGCTATCGATGTGACTTACTAACGTGGGATTAACAGATGTTGGAGATGATTACGCCATGTAATAGGGCGGGACATGAGCCGGGACTCGGAGTAGGATCTACGTATAAAAGGCTTGTCACCACGGCCATCGACCTGCTTCAACACACCTTTCCACCGCTTTCCTCCTGTCTCCGCCACTGAAATCTTTACACAACATGTCCGTTCCCACCCAGAACAAGACCCTCTTCCTCGAATCCAAGCACGGGCAGTTCGCCGTCAGGTCCACGGAGACTCCGAAACCTGGTCCAGGCGAGATATTGGTCAAAGTGGAGGCAAGCGCACTCAACCCCATTGACTGGAAAGTCCAGGCTTGGAGTCTCTTTGTCGAGAAGTACCCTGCCGTCCTGGGCTTTGACGCCGCTGGAACCATTGCCCAAGTCGGAGGGGATGTCCCGTCTTCGTCTTTCGCCGTGGGTGATCGCGTGTGAGCACCAACACTGCCTTTTCCCGCCCTGATTCAATGCTCATAAGATACCGCTTTCTAGCATCGTCCAGGGCTGGTACGACGCCGCCAAGCAGACGACTGTAGGCACGTTCACGCAGTATTTCGTACTCCCTTATAAGTTTGTGGCCAAGGTAAGCAGCCGTCGCTACTCCTCACGTACTCGGAGACTGGTCACCGATAACGTCATGCTGTAGATCCCTGCCTCTTGGTCTTTCGGGGACGCAGCGACGCTCCCGAGCGGCCTCGGAACCGCCGCATTTCCGTTGTACAACCAAAACCCTGCGGCGCCGTCCGTCAAGCTCACGGCGCCGTGGCTCGAGGGCGGCAGGGGCAAGTACGCCGGCAAACCGTTCTTGGCGCTCGCGGGCGCCGCCTCCATGGGACAATTCGGTCAGTGTTTAAAATTTTGCCTCCCAGATCTTCGCGCAACTGGAGTTCATGATGTCGTTATACTGCACAGTTATTCAATTTGCCCGCCTCTCCGGCTTCTCCCCGATCATCACCACCGCGTCCCTGCACAACACGGCCCTCCTCAAAGGCCTTGGCGCTACCCACGTCCTCGACAGGAACCTCCCGGCCGACCAGCTCATTGCGGAAGCCACGAAGCTCGCAGGGGGGCTGTTCGAGGTCGTCTACGACGCAGTCTCCCTCCCCGACACCCTCCCCGTCGCATACGCTCTGACAGCGCAGGGAGGGAGTCTGGTGTCTGTCCTCCCCGTCGAGGAGCTGCAGAAGAAGGCGAAGGAGGATGGGAAAGCGGTGTATATGGCGCAGGGGCTTTTCGTGATCCCGACTAACCACGACATCGGGAGGTCCCTGCTGGATGCATTGCCGTCACTGCTCGAGACCGGCGACATCAAAGTGAGTTACACAATATCTCTAATCTCCCCGTATGAAGCGAGGCTGATTTTTTTGAAATAGCCCAACCCCACAGAGATCCTTCCCGGTGGCCTGAATGGAATCGTCGGTGGACTAGAGCGCTTGAAGAACAACCAAGTCAGCGGCGCGAAGTTGGTAGTCCGCCCTCAAGAGACGGCGTAATAATAGTCATAGCACTGGTAGGATTGTACAACATGTTTAGGTCAATGTTCACTATCTTGCTTTGCGAGTATTCGACATGTGGTGGAGTCTTCACGGAATCGTGAAGACAAGGCGACCTGACGGTCCGCGCTGGGGGCATTGACACCGCCCTTCTTGCCGTTGATCCTCTGAACAGTGGTTGAGGGCACAGGCCCAGAACGTGTGCCTATCACCCAAAAGAGTCGGGTTGCGCACCTAAAACGTAATGTTGGAGCCACTACCTTGCCGGCCCCCATCGCTTTCCAAAATCAGGCGAGGCGGAGGACTGGAGCCGCCGGTGGGGATACCGTATATAAAGAGGGCGCTTTGAGTGAACTTCCCCCACTCTCCTCTTGCCCACCACCATCCAGGAGATCGTTCGTGTGGACGCAATAGAGAACACACCCTCTTTTGCCTGACCTGCGAGCACCCCCTCAAGTCTCTCAATATCTCAGCAAGCCTACTCCAAGCCTGCAACTTCGCCAACACTCCTCAAGGATCAAGATGCAGCCGTCCACCAGCAACCCACGAAGAATCCACCACGCCCGTGCACCGTCACTTTCCTTCTCTTCATTTTCTTTTCCTTCAGAGAGACCGTTCCCTCTTTATGCCCATTCCAACGCCGAATCTTCCCAGCGTGCCTCAAGTATCCGCTGCAATACCACCCACATCATCTCGACTCGTCGACAAGATCTAATGGTATAGATGTTCTTCCCTGAGACGTGTCTTGCGCTCCTTGTCTGACCTCTCCCAAGCGAACTGTCGACTACCGGTACAAGGAAAAACACGCAAGACGATCTAGCTTCGCATTGGTACGTTGCCATCCTGTGTGCTGTCTTCCCGTCTGTAACGTTGGTATCCTCGAAGTCGGACATTTTCGAGCTAGATGAAGAATTTCAAGTGGAATTCGAGATATCGCCCATCCTCCCGTCGACGCCGACCTCCACCTGCTCGACTGGCACAACCTCGAGGTCTCGAAGTGTCAGGTCACGCATGAAGATCGCTCTCATTGTAAGTCATCCACATCCTCCTTTTTCAGCATCGTTAACAGCCAGTCAAGGACCTCGCCCATACCTTGAAAACCAAGTGGCATCGCTCCCGTCCCCCCAAGTTTTACATGGTCGAGCCTGCATGTACCACCAAGCTCCGTTACCTTTAACAAAAATCAGCTAGCGCGTTCGTAGAAGTATACCGAAGTACCTGCACCCTGTACAATATTCGTGTCCCCACAGCGTCCATGTGCATAGTCGCAGAATTGGCCGATAGTAATGCACTAGTACCCTTCTTCAACTTCTGATTGAGCGCTAAACAAGAGGACGCGCTGACAAAATCCGAAGGTAAACGCTGTGCGGTTGTATGGGCGCTTCACTGTTCTGCCATGTCCTTCGTCCAAGCTCTCCGACGACAAGCACGCATCAACGCCTTCTGGGCTCCACGACGATGCCTGGCCAGCCAGAGCACGCCCGCGGCGGCACCAGCAGCCTCCCCTGACTCACTCAGCGCGTCGACGAAACCTAGCGGAGGTGAGTATCACACGTCGTCTCGTGTTTCGCGCGCTCTGGCTCATGCAATACCTTCGCAACTCCGAATGTAGGCCCAAAAGTCGCCTCTTCATGCCCCGAAAACATGGTCATGCAGGGATTGAACTACCTCAAGGGCCAGCCCGAGGTCATTGCGCAGGCGGACGATGCGTATCCGTCGTGGCTATGGACGATCCTCGATAAGACTGAGCTGCCCGATGACGGACCGGGAGGGTTGGCGGAGAAGAAGCGGCTGCGGAAGGCGAATAGGCAGCGCATACGAGACCAGAACTTCATGAAGACGCAGTGATGAGTTTCAGGTGCTCTAGGATGGAGCTTGAGTTGCTGGTGAGTATGTCGCGTGTCCATGTCGCGTTTTGCGTCTCTTATGTTCTCATCTGCGCAGTTAGATACATGTATTCCCCGCTGCTAATGGCTAATCTGTCTCCCTTCATGGCCTTCCGGGTTGCTCATATCCCCTACTTGAACACGAAGCGACAGAGAGCCCCGGTCGGAACTCCCAATGTCTGACCGTTCGTGCTAGCCCCTTGCAACGCCTTATCGAGCAGTGAAGCACAGATGGATATGCTAGGTCTACTACGTGCACCTAATTCTACTCTCGATAGCATCAACAAGGTCATCCAAGAAGAACGTTCATAATAGAACACGAGCACATCCCGCAGCTTCCCGCTTACGCAGGGAACGTCCCGAGCGTGAACAAGGTCTGTTTTTGCTTCCCCTTCCCTTTCTTCTTACCACCCCCACCTGCACCAGCACCAGCCCCAAGCCCATCTCCGTCAACTTGCTCCCCCGACGCAGGCGTGTTCGACCCGCTACCCCCACTTTCCCCGCCCCACGCTGGCTGTGCCGGCGCACTCGTGCCTAAGATGTTCCGTAACGACTGGTTCCCGCCGACCGCGGCCTTCGGGACACGCGCCGCGCTGGTGGTCGGGAGCTCCGGGAATGCCGACTTCGATAGCGTTGCGGGCCCGCCCTTCGTCCTCGCCCCAGGACCAGGAACGGACGTTGGGGTACGTACGACGGGTGCGGACGACGACGACGCCGCGGCGCCCGCGCCGGAGGACGCCCACGGGGTCGTGCGTTGAGGCTGGCGGAAGCCGGATGAGCCGCCAGGCCCACTCGATCCTTGGAGAGGGGGGAACGCGTTCGCGCCTGGGGTACCTGCGCGCGGGGCAGGCGCTGAGCTCGACGACGCGGCGGGGGCGGGGCTCGAGGCGGCTGCGCGCGCGACGCGGTCCCATAGCTGGCGCGAGGACTGGGCGGACGAGCGCGTCGCGGTGGAGTGCTTCGCGTTGAGGACACGGCCGCTCGTCACGCCTGCCCACTCCGAGCCCGTCGCGGTCGGGACGAGTTCTGGGAACTGGTTGCGTTGCTGGGGCGACAGAAAGGAGGCGGGGAAATGTTGGCGCAAGGGGCGAGAATGTGGGGAAGGAGCGGAGAAGGAGAAGACAAGGTGCCGTTCACACGTTAGCGCGCCACGACCTGAGGGCGTACCTGCCCGTGGAATTCAGAGATGAATGACGTACCTCGACCTTGAAGCCGTTCCACGCGCTCAGCAGGTCGCGTTTCCTGTCCTCCTCCTCGACGAGGTCGACGAGCGCGTTCACGATGCTCGCCGTGCCGTCCAAGTTCCGGTCGAGCACGTTCCACACCGTCGAGATGAGGTCGCGCGCTCCGCTTTCGGATGCACGATACGAGCGGATCGCCGCTTTGACTACGGGGACAGCGGTTGTCGGGTTTGGAGCCAGGTTCGCCAGGCGCGCGACGAGGGACGTGAGGCGGGGATCTGCGTCGCCTGCCTCGGGCGAAGGAGACTGTCGGCGACTGGCGGGCTGCGGGCTTGGGCCATCGGCGGTGAGGTTGCCACCAAACGCCTCTCTCCGCCGCGCGCCCGCAGCGTGGGCACGCGACCCGCCCCCACCACCCTGCCCCTGCGGTTGCGGCTGCGGTGGGGGCTCGCGTTCCCTCTCCCGGTCGCCTCTGTCTCTTCGCCCGCGCCGCCCAGCGCCCCCTCCGACCTCCTCGAACTCGAACTGCGCTTCGACGCGGCGTGCGTCTCGCTTATCGCGGGCGGACATCTCCGCTCCATGCTCCTCCACCTGATGCGCCTTGAGGTCGATCGCGGAGCCGAATACGACGAACTTGCGGGCGAGGCACTCCGCGCGCCTGCACGGGAAGTGCGCGTGCATGAAATGCTCCTCCTACGCGGGCGGCAACGTGTCAGAGAAAGCTGCGAGTTGTCCACCATGCTGCAGCTCGGCTACTCACTAGTGCGTCGTAGTTACGGAAGCTGCAGGGTGGAGGGAGGGGGGTCGAAACGGAATGAATATGGATAGTGACAAACGGGGCGCGCGGGGGCTCGTGGCACTCACTATTGGTCCTTGATCTCATTACGTTTGCACACGAAGCACTCCTCGTGCTTCTCGCGCATGTGTGCGTAGAGCTCGTCGTCCCCGAAGAAGCACTCGCGACAGAACTCACAGAGCGGATGGATGCCGCCCTCCACTTGCTGCTGGTGTTTGTGGTCGCGCCGGTGGCCGCGGACCATAGATGGGATATGGATGGGGAGGATGTTCGGTTCGTACAGAGCGTGCTCATGGGCGAAAACTTTCTTGAATCGTATGCACAGATCACTGATGAAGCGTCGATATACACACACACACTCGACCGGAGTACAACGATGAATGAGACGTACCACATGAGCTTCCCGTGCGTTGCTCGGGTATGTAGTTTGAGGTCACTCCAGCCATTGCCGATGAAATCGCATTGGGAATCCGGGCAATTGAAGCGGAGCAAGATCAATGTCTCCTCCATCATCTCCTGCGTCTCGAACGAAATGGACAGTTTCGCATCCTTGTAGGGGACGTTCTCCGGGGTATAGGAAGTCCATAGGGCATCGCCGGACGTCGTGAAAATCACGGAAGGTTGGGGTTCCTGACATTCAGGGTGTTAGGGTTGTGTTTTAGGTGTTACGCGGATGACAGCGGGCACGCACCTTGCAGAACGTGCACTCTGTCTTCTTGTAGAGCGCACGGAGACGCAAGGCGCAGACATGGCATGTCCTATGGTTGCACTCGGATAGCGACCAGTACTTGACGGGCTCAGCACAGATCCAGCACACAGTGCCGTCTTCGACCGCTGCATCTGCCGTAGCGATGGTGCTGCTTGCGACAGCTTCGGGTCCCATTGCCTCGCTGGCTTCAATTTGAGCACTAGCAGCAGGGAGGCTGTCAGGCTTGGTGCTGTCGGCAGGATCGCGGGGAGGGCCACCGTGCTTCGCTCCGCGACCTCTACGTCCCTTGTTGCTTCCGCCTCCGCCACGGCCGCGATTAGTGGGGGGACGAGTGTGGGTGGTTGCTGTCGCTGTGGCCATATTGGAGATATCCGGATGATGAGGACGCAGGAAAGACGGGATGAACGGGGTGGATGGTGGATTTTGCGATAGCAGGCGGCGCAAAAAGGGTGACTGGGATTAGCGCTGCCGGACCTGGCGGAGCCGTGTAGGCGTCTGTTTCCGAAAGAGGGCAAGAGCGACGTCGGACTCGGAAAGCATCCGCGAGTTGATGGGCGTCCAGGGCGGATTTCAGTGGTCGACGGTCGACAGACGAGCGAGATCAGGGCATGCATCTCCCTCGCGTAACGCAAGCACTGCGCATCATTCAACGATCGAGATTCCCAACGAAACAATACTTATGAGACCCCTCTCCCTCCACATATACATTGCCTCATGCACGCCCAACCTCCTGCTCGTCCCCCCGCCTGCTTACTATGATTGTTGCTGATTACCCCCGCCGTTCCATCTCTGAGCCACCAGACAGCGCGTCCTTGGTGCCCTCCACCGCCGGTACCAGTTCAGACTTCTCGGTCTCCTCCGGCAAGGGCCAGCCTCGAAGTCGGCACTTCGTGCACAAGCATGGCTCCAAGCTGCACGCCTTCGATAATGCTAAAGCGCCGTGGCCGCTTTCGTACGACCAGGCTACCCTTGAACTGTACGTCGTTCAAGCTTTGTGCGCGAGAGTCTCCCCGCTCTGATCGTCCACGCCCTCAACTTTAGGGAAATGATGGACAACGCTCTAACTTCCCAATACAAGGGCGTCGTCTCGCTCGTCGACCACAAGGGCAAGGAGCCCGCTCGCTGTTTGGACATCGGCACAGGGGTGCGTACACAGCTCCCCTCGTTCACTCTATCATCCACACGCGCAGGGTCGGTGCGGCACTTGTCAGTCGCGCTCGTACTCGTTCAGGGCTCCTTTGCTCTCCTGGCAGCGGTCCAGTGAGCGCGAATGAATCGCCGTTCACTCGGGACCCGTTCGTCGGCGAGGCGCCCTCGCGAATCGATGATGGATCGACGCCGGGCGGCCACGCTTCGCCGGCGATTTGTTCGTCGTCGCCGTTCTCGGTAGTCATGAGCTCCCTCCCCTCTTGTTATAGAAGCGTTCGCTCCCTGACGGATTCAACGGCGGCTGCCCAGTCACCTGTGGAGCGGATGGATGGGGAAGGTGCACAGAGTTGCCGTCCGCTGTACGTTAGCACAGCGGATATCGGTGATAGCTGCGCTGTGTATCTGTATTCTTGGTCCGCTCGCCGATATCCCTATCCCTCGGGGAGTATGGGCTAACACGGGAACACGGCGGGAGCGAGACCACGGCCATCGTCCGCAGCGCTAGTCCTATCGGACACCGCCTGGTTACGGACATATGTCATACGAGGTTCTGGCGCGGTACTCATGCCCGCGCAGTTAGGCCTCTGGATTATAAATTCCGCTAAATATTGGAAGTCGTCGACATTTGTATGTGTTTCGCTCCCTGTAAACGCACCCGCTGGCTTTATGACTTGGCCTTTTCTAGGTTGGCTTCGACATCGTGGACGTACAGATACCACTCCGCATACTCGACCCTGACGTGGCGAGTCGAATAGAATGGGTATATGGCAACATGTAATTTCAAAACCGATCTCCTTGAAACTTGTACTTATACTGATCAAAACGCATACAGTCTAACCGATCCTCTCCCGTTTGACGATGAGGAATTTGATCACGTCCGAGTCACTGAAGTGGCGTTGGGCATCCCTGAAGACCATGTACGTACACGTTGCCAACCTGTCCCCAGTTTTTGCTGAAACTGTTGACGTCGTAGTGGACAAACGTCTGGGAGGTAAGATTCCGGTTCAAACTACTCGTACTGAAACCTTACCGAGGTGGTTACAGGAAATCCGGCGGGTAATGAAACGTGGCGGCACGATCGAAATCATCGAAGAAGGTAATCTCGAAGCATGCCGATCACTTCTGCGTCCACTCTAATCCCACTATGCAGACGCAATCTTTCCCGTCCTCCCGCGATGGTTTACTGAGCCACTGCATGCACGGACACGATGGCCGTCCATCGGCACGCAAGATGGTTCAAAGTTTTTCTCGGGTCCTCAAGTCTCGAGCCATCCTGATGTCGCACACGAATACGAGCTCCTGGAGATCCTCTTCGAGAGAGTCTTCGATCGAAGATTCATCAACACGAAGCCGAGCTGTGCGTACCTGAGCGATCACTGTCCCTGCTCAAACTGACTCTTCGCTTCCGAATAGCAACACTGCCCGCGTCCTTCTCGACCTGTTTTGGTCATGTCATTTCCCCGCCTGTCCTCACCGTCCCCATGCCTCCGCTGCCCCCCGTCCAACCTCGTCCGCCACCCCGGAGCTCATCATCCAGCCAGTCCGACTCATCCTATGCCGACCGCGACCTTCTGTACGACCCCAACGCGAAGGGCGAAATCTCGCTTGCGACCTTCAACAAGGCCGCCTCCCGCAAGAAGACCGCCAAGGGGACCAGGAGCAACCGTCAATCCACCGTCGGCTCGCCAATCAACGGCCCAATACCAGAGAGCAGTCCCCTCGTGCGCTCGTACTCCGACGGCCCTCCCCGTTCTGCCAGGAGCGGCAGCCTGCACGGACACAGCAGCGGCAGTGAGCCAGGGCAGGACCGGCCTCCCCAACCTCTGCCTCTCCCCTCGCCCATCCCGACTACGGTGACCGCGTCCGGTATACCGATCTCGGGCCCGAGCGCGCGAGGTAGCGCGGAGGGGCGCTCGTCGCGGTCGAACTCGGTATCGTCCGTGATGTCGATGGCGTCGAAGCGGACGGCGGCGATCCAGGACCTGGCGGCGTCGAGCACGGTGATCGGGGGGCGCTCGCAGATCGAGCTGTTCCCCGTGGACGCGCTGCTCATCTTCGACGTGCACTCGCTCTGCCTGCACCTGCGCCGCGCGCTCGGCTTTGTGCTCGCGATCCGCGAGGCGATGTGGGAGGAGCTCGCCGCGCTCGTCACGACCGCGACCAGCCCTGGGGGGCGCGGGAACGGGAGCAGCCCCGAGGTCGACCTCACCAAGTATGGGTTCTTCCCGCACGAGGACACGCTGCAGAGCATGCGCAGCAAGTACGTGCAGCTGCTCGACCAGTACAAACAGTGGGTGTTGTGTTCGCGCTCGCTTGTGTGTGGCCCTGACTGACCTGGGCTCACAGTGACATGCAAGTACGCATGTCCCTCTGGCATTCGCTTGTCCACTTCGGATGGGACTACCCTCAGCGGGACCCCATGTCCAAGGCGGAGGAGATGGAGGAGATCCGCCTCCGCGAGGATATCCTCGCCGCCCGTCGAAACGCCGGCGCCGAGAACGACCGCGAGCCGCATTGCCGTGCGGTGCGCATGCTCGTTGGCGTTAGGGTATGATGCTTAGTGAGTGATACTTCATTGTGACGTTAACAGCGCTACATTGCCCTCGACTTATGCGGCATGCTGTTTTTCATTCATTCATTCTTTCCTTGGGCTGTCGCTGCCAAACGTTCTACTCCCCCGCTCCTTCTACGGTTGGACTACGCGTATACCAAGTACTATAGAGCAAACCCTATTGTACCATTAATTCAGCCGGACATGTCGACAGGGTCCAAATCTCCATGCATGCGTCTGGTACACGTCAAATGCAAACACTCGCAAGTACTCGCTAGGCTACCCTGGGTCACCCGCCCAGCCACATACAACTGGTCGGGCAGGTCTGACCAATACCAGGAAAGCGTCGCGCCACATCTCTATCATTGTCAAGCTTCCCTGCCCCGAGCCCGTCTCTGATGCGCCGCCGCATGTTTCCCGACCGCACCATCCCTCCCCACGAATTTCTCGTTCCGCGACGCCGTGTCTCCGATCCCCGACGACTCGCGGCAGATAATTACCCGCTACGTGAAGGTTCTATGAGATCCTGTCCCTCAATCAAATCTTGAAATGGGCGAGTTCTTGTTCCCTGCGACCAGTGAGACAATCCAGTGTCGCAGCATCAGCGTTCCCGACTAACCGCTTTCAAAGTGTTCATCAAGGTTCATAACGTCAAATATAGCGATGTTCATGTAGGTGACGGCTTCATTTAACACTCCTGCTCGCAGCAGACTAATTCGTAGTGCTCCTCAAGCTTGAGCCTCAACCCCGCCTTTCAGTCTTCCAGATCAACCCAAATTGGCACTGAATAGAAGATAAAATGACCTCTTCCATAGTCAGCAGACTAAAACTCGATGTCCTCCTGGTACGCCATATTGTGTCTGCGCGGGTCTGCGCTCGATGTACTAACCGTTGTCGCGTCGGCTGATAGCGATTGGCGGCGACCGCAGCTCACTCCATATTGCACAGGGTGGGCGAGCTGGTGGCCCGATGAAGGTCGACCTGAGTCCTGACGTCGTCACTCGCAAGACACCAGACGGGATTGGTCCGACGCCCCCGCGGGCTGATCTTATCGTCGAACCCAATCTCGGCGGCTCGACCCAAAGATGGTTAAGCACAGAGCGCGGAAAGGACGGCGGAGGCAAATCCAGGGCAAATCTTCAGACGCCAACGTGGGCGAGGCGGTCGCGAGGGCAACGGGTAGTCACCGCCGGTGGCCGCCGGGCTGTCTTTCGAGTCGCCATGCTTGCAGGCTCATGTACTGTATGTGTAAACACCGTCGAAGCCTCTTCAAATTTCAAGTGCGTTTGCCAGACCATCGTGAAGCCACTGATGGGGCTAGATCCGAGTCACAGGTGGCCGCCGATATCAACTCAAACCCTCAAACTTCAGCCTTCAACCCTGTTCTAACCCAATTGCAAGATGCTCCAGAACCATAGTGCCCTCGGCTCGACGCAGTAGCTTACTGGAAGACTAGAAGAGCGCAGCCAACCAGCAAACCGAGGTTCTGATTGAATTCAGTCAGCCGAGGAGCGCTCGAATGCGATCTACATCTCCTCCACTGACCTCCAGTAAGTGGCCTTCTTCTCTATGCAAACCGATGAGTCGTGGCCCATTGTCGGCGGGGTTGTATCTGTTTCAATTTACCAATAGCTCCGAGTCACGAAATAGCGTGCTCTAGACCGTACCTTCTTGCGCGAGTTTGGGAACTGTTTCCAACAGTGCCACCGCGTAGGCCAACCACAAGCGATTTGACTCGGCTCGACTTCAATACGGAAGACCAGAACACATGGTATCTGGGCTGGAACTACGTAAGTGGGTCCCTTCGGAAATCAATTGTGGGGCGAGCTGATTTTGCAAAGCCATTTTGCAGGGTGCCCCTGATGCTCTGTGCCCAGGAGCGTCGAAGCTGGGGCGTCTTCTTCAGGAACTCGACATGGTGTTTGTAGTCCTCGTCGGAACGACAGCATCGCCTGCCCCAGGCCACCCAAGGCCAAGGGCTGTGTAGAGAAGGCTCGCTATAACCCAGGCTGGTGAGTTACAATTTACACACCCCGGGGCGCGGTGGCTCATCGTGATCGTTACAGAGGCAGCCACTCACGTTGGAGGACGACCTCTAACGCACAGCTTCCACCGTATGCCAGGATCCAGTTTTCTCCTGCAACCTTCGCAGGCGATTCTACAAGGCCAAGTCGAGCCGGGTGGTATAAGTCCTGCGCGGCCGTAAAGAAACTGCAAGCAACTTGAGCGCTTAGCGTTTGTTAACGACACTCCCGGGAGAACTTGGGACGTACGCGCAGGGGAAGATAGCAGCCTCATCGTGGCTCACCGGGGTATTCTTCGGGACGACCCAGACGAGATCCGCCGGCGTCTTAACGTACTCGGCGAACGCGTCCTGGTCCTCGAAGACCCCTCCGTATACGAAGCCGGAGACATGGTCTCCGACTTTGGGGCCGGTGACGTTCTTGCATAGCGTCCGATACGTTCTACAGTATCTGAGAAGCCGCAGGTAAGTGGCCTGCTTCAATACGCAGACTTTCTTACTGATAGTGCCCATGGATCGTGCGCTTTCCTAGCCTCATCCCCAACAACTTCGAATTATGGAAAATTTATTGACAGCACTTCAGGCCGTTTCTATAGGCTTGGGGCTCGTCCTATGGAGGAAAGGTTAGGTCTTACAGCGTTTGAAGTCAAACTCGTCTCGAGCCTTATTAACAACGTACAAGGTCGGCCTACGGCAATGTCTGGAATCAAATGAACCCCTCCAGGATTCACACCCTCGACCACATGACCGCCATCGACCTGGCGGCCGCGGGTTGCTCTGCGCTTTAGGATCAACACGATAGCAGTGTTCGGCGTGCTCCAAGTTAGAGCAATAGTGTACATGGTAATGCTGGTACTGCATCGATTCTCTCGCTTATACCCTGTAAACGATTTTCTGTGCGCTGACGTTGCCATCCCGCATCCACTGCAGACCATCCGGGATCGCATTCAGACCGCCCTCCCAGAGCTTGATGGGGAGCGGCTTGACGATGCCCGCCTGCACAAGCTGGGGCATCTTCTTCAAGAACCCGGCGTGGTGCTTGTAGTCCTCGACTGAGCGGGCGACGACGACGCCCTCTCTCCAGACGAACTCGCGGCCAAGGGCGGTATAGAGAACACTCGCTAGAAGGCGAGACCGGTGAGTAAAGGTCTACATGGGTATCGCGCGGTCAACTAAACCGCACGTTGCAGAGGAGACGACTCACGTTGGAGGGCAACGTCCTTCCGCTGCGTGGCATCCTCCTCGGCGCCTTGTACAAGCATGACCTTGCCGCCCTTGGGACCTAGCGACTCGGCACAGATCCTCTGCGAATCCAGCACGGCGATCGCGTCGACAGCCTTCGTGAGGGAGTCGCCCGTCGCCTTCTTGATCTTCGACACGACCTCGGGGTCCCTGTAGTCGAACACCTCGTCCGCACCGAGGGCTTTGACAAGATCGAAGTTACGTGGCGAGGCCGTCGTAACGACTTTGTAGCCTGAGGCGTGCGCGAGTTGGATCAGGCTTTGGCCGACCGCAGCTGTCACCAAGTTATGAGTCAGCTCTGATACTTCGATAGTGTTTGGGGAACTCACAACTTCCGCCGTAGAGGAGAATCCAATCCTCCCCCTCAACCTTCGCGGGCGGTTCAACGAGCCCGAGCCGGCCCGGGTGGTACAAGTCCTGCACGGCCGTGAAAAGACTGGAAGTAGCTTTCAACATCCATTCGTACCGTTTCCCAGAGTACACAGGACTCACGCGCAAGGGAGAGTAGCAGCCTCATCGTGGCTGAAAGTGCCCTTTGGGACAATCCAGACGAGGTCTGCAGGGGTCTTGACGTACTCGGCGAACGCGCCCTCGTCCTCGAAGGCCCCTCCGTGAACGAATCCGGAGACATGGTCTCCGACCTTCGGACTGGTAACGTTCTTGCCGACTTTCACGACATTCCCTGAGAAGTCGACACCGAGGACCGTTCCGGGCTTCCCATTGTTGTCGACATCTGGGTGGTGTGCATACTAAGTTGGGCAATCGACGGCCCCCTAAGCAGGATAGACTCACGTTTCCAGTCGGTAGGGTTTTGCGCGACAGAGACAGTCTTGACGAGGATATCGTTATCGCCAACAGTTGGGACGGGATGATCCTTGATCGCCACTTTGTGGCCCTAAATGTATGTTTGGTGAGTTCAATCGATCGTCGCTAAAGGATCTGCACCTGTTCCTGACCGGTTCAATAACCACAGCCTTCATCGTCGCGGGAATAGTTGCAGCCATTGCGTGAGTAGAGTGATGATGGTGGTGGTTCTGCGAAGTGTTTCGAGGACTAGTAGCAGTTGTACGGTGTGCGTTGGCGAGTCCCTGTATATATGCACGTCATAGTCCCACTACCGCGGGTCTGCTTCATAAGCAGCGGTCCTTATATCATATAGTGCCTATATTACCAAGCAACAAAGGGCCCGGTCTGTACACATCTTTAGTCTGAAATCTCGCACATACTCATTTGTGTCGGTCATCCTTCTCAGGCTGGGAGTCGCCATTGGAGTCTATGGACCTGTCGCACCCGGATTGCATCCGCGAGCGCGGTCACTGAACGGTGAACCCCGCAACGATCTCCTTAAGGAGCTCTTGCAGGTGTTACAATCCGCTTGAATCGAATCCACCCTCTCCGCGGTGCACGACGACTAGGACGAAACACTCGCGCGCGAAAACACCTATGCGCGCGCGCGTCTCATGCCCGTGGACCCAGGGTGGAGGCGATAGCCCCACGATTGGTGATGGATCAGCACCGGGGAGTCGAAAGCGCTGCAAGACGATGGAAATTAATCCAAATCCAAACTATGATACAATAAGATAGCCAAAAGCACAGCGACGCAGAACAGCCGAGCAGGGTCGTACAAGTCGTGATGAGTCTCTTCTCCTCTCGTCCATCCGGAGCCGCGGCGGACCTTCCTGAGCCACTCCTCCCAGTAATAATAATATGGCAACGCGACGGCGGCGAGGGAACTACAGGACGTATCGGAACTCGCGGTTTTGGATGTCGGTGAGGTCCAAGAAGGCCTAGAGTGAACAGGGATGAGCTCTCCTTGGATGAAGTCACGCATATAGCCAACAACACGACGCACCCTGTCGACTTTCTTCTCAACAACGGTACCATCCGCCTGGGTCTCCTTGATGTAGACCTCGTCGTACTTGTTGTCGTGCGGCTCCTTGTCACGCCTCGAGTTCTCGTACGCAAGCAGGAAACGGATGGCGAGGAGGATGAGCGCGGAGACAGCCCAGCAGATGGAGAGGATGAGCCACGGAATGTGGTTGCGGGGCTGGTACTTGGCCTCCCAGTACTGCGGGCCCGCCGCGTTGCCGACAGCGTAGCCAATCATGACGATTGCGTTCGTCGTTAGACCTAAACATAAACAACCCAAACCAGACAAAGTTCAGAACAGGGCAGCGAGCGAGGACGGGGAGCGAACACTGACGCTTTGTGTGGCCGGCGGTGGTTGAGCCGACCCAGGCGAGCATGACGACGAAGGGCGCGATCGAGGTGACTGCACGCCACCGCAAATCATCAGCATCGCGCGCGCGGAGAACTCGGGTAGAAGGCTCGGGGCTCGGGGCTTAGACTTACTGGCAATCCAGTACGAGAAGAGGAGGCCAACTCGGTTCTCGGACGGGAGGGTGTTCACGAGGATGGACCCCAGAATCGCCACACAGTACGCGAGGAAGCCCGAGTACGCACGCCCGTTCTTCCAGTACGTCGCGGACGTGACCGTGCAGTAGATCACGATGACTACCGAGTAGAACGCGGGGTCAGCAATCGGCTCCGCGGTGGTTTGGCGCACGCAATGTGGCAGAAGACGCACTTTCAACGACACCATCGACGCATCCGAGGAGAGTCGTTTGCAATGCATTGAAGCCGAAACCCTTGACGATGATCTGTCGCTGGTTACTGAGCTGCACGTGAGACACGGCCCCGTCGGCCGTCAGCTCAGAGTTCTGCTGGGAACAGTGTTGGACAGAATCTTACCGAGTTCGTGACATTCCTAGACAGCGGGTGGGGCAAATCAGTCGGGGATGTCGCCGGGACAAGAGGAGACAGGCAAGCTCACGAGATGGCAGAGAAGAGGAAGAAGAGCCACGTCTTCGGGTCCTTCAGGCACTCGACGAATCTGGGGACGCCGCGTCATGGGCGGTCAGCAATCCGTCCACCGACTCTGACAAGCTGGCGGGCAGATAGATGGATCTGCGCAGCCCGATGGAAACGTACTGGTCCACCTTGAAGTGCTTGTTCTCCACACCTGCCTGGTTGACTTTGATGCGCTCAACCGCAATGACACGTTCCTCTGGAGTAAGGAACCACGCCGTGGCAGGCGAGTCCGGGAAAAAGAACCTAAGTGCGGAAGGTGAATACGTGCCAATCTCGGCATAGAAGAGACTTACCAGAAGAGGATGGCGACGACGAATGTGATGATGCCAGTGATGATCATGAGCCTACAGGTTTCAGCATGTCAGCGCGTTGAATAGAAGCAGCCACAAATGGTAGCGCGGGCTAACCATTGCCAGGCTTGCAGGACGTCGTTGTGGATATGCAGCGTCCCATACGCGACCAAACCGAGCAGAATGATCGCCGCGCCGTTCATGAGGACTAGCAAACAACGTCAGCCCTGTCGGCGGTCGACGGAAGCGAGGAGACATACACCAGTACCCGACGCGCGCTGTCTGCTCTTGGCGGGTGTAGAACATGGACGTAACGATCATAAATCCGGGGGTGATCGCGCCCTCGCAGATGCCGAGGAAGGCGCGGCACGCGAAGAACTCTCCGAACGTCTTCGCCGCGGCGTGACAGAGGAGCGCAACTGCCCAAACGAAGATGTTGAAACTAGACCCAAGGCCACGGTCAGCGTGCGCGCTCCGAGCCATCGTCCCACCAGCGACCCGCAGACACCCGTACCCACCTCATCCATTTTCCTACGGGGAGATACTGGAGCGCGAGGTTTTGCGGCCACTCGAAGCCAAGGAAAAAGAGGTAGAAGATGGTGCCTAGCCAGTTGAACTGGGCCTGGTCGATGTAGTGGCGCGGGCCGTTGCTGCGAACGCGTTCGCGCGCGATAGAGTTAGGCTTCCGTCACCGAGAGTATAATGAGCGAAGCGGGGCGCACAGCAATCCCAAGACAGCGGACTGGCCGAGCGTCGTCTTGTCTGCGAACTGCATCCTGCATGGAGCAACGAAAGTTCAGGGCGCGTCATCGGCGATCGTGGGGGACAGGTACGAACATGTACAGAACTGTCGGAGCGGGGAGGGGAAAGGGTTCCGTCAGCGTCAGTGCTTAAGGGACGCGGGTCATTGTCCATGGCTCGCGCGAAGGCCAGACGCTTCGCGCCGAGCAGATGAACAGTTCGCGAAGGAGAGGTAGGTTTGATAACACTCACTGCACATGAGAGGCATCAAGTGCCAGTCAATCTTCCGCCTACGCAACGGGATAAATTCGATGTCAATGACCGTCGCGCGCGTCCAACGCGGTGGGAGCAGCAATGGGCGCAGGGCACGTACCTCACACGCGCGGCCTCTGCGGGGTCGAGGACGAAGTCCTTGCCCGCTGTGAGCCCTGCCGCCACATCGACGTTGGTGCTATCGACACCAACATGGGGCTTCTCCGGGCCCCGGACATCGGTGAGGTCCGCAGACACGCTTCGTTTCTCTACTGAACTGTTTTCGGACTCCATGGCGGGCCGCGAACGACGTTGAGTTTGAGTTTTCCGAAGGTCGAAGGGAAGGAGAGCGGTGGTCGTCGATTGGGCGTCCTACCAGGTACCGCCTAACAGCAGGGAGAGACGATGAACGTCGGTCAGCGCAAGCGAGAGGGGTTCACGGCACGGTCCCGAGCGAAGGAGAAGACGCGAGCGCAAGATCAGAACGGGGGACAGCCAGGGCTCGGGCTCGGGGTATGAAAAAGCAGGGCGACAGAGTAATTATACCGGGAGGACATCGCTCAGGTCTGCGCTTGTCCGGCAGCCCGGACGGCGGACGCTCGACAGGTTCATGGCAGACCTCGACAGCCGTCCAACTTCCTGGGAGATTCCATCGCGCTTAGCCGCGGCTTCTTTTTTCCACACTTCGCTTGCCGCACCACCCACCACGCCTGGCTACGGAGTGCATCTAGTCCACCGCGGTGCGTCTTCCCAGTTCCACTTCCAGCTCGGAGTCTCCCCACCTCCTTCTGCCACCGTCCGTTTCCCCGGAGCGGAATGAACGCTTCTTGCGTCCTGCACCACCCTCAGCGCACTGCTCGCCTTCTATCCAACTCAGCCTCAGCACCACCCACGCGCCCACAGAGGAAGCCTCCGATTCTGTCGCGGGCGGCATGGAATGCATGATCCCGCGAGCCGCTACCCAGGTGCAGGTCCCCAATGCCCACATCTCGCCTTAGGCCGACCCGCATGGGATTCTGGACGACGCTTCTATCTCGCCCACACAACGTGTGTCTGGCCGCCCGTCGTCTCGCTAACGGATTATCCAACTGTAGTATGATCCATCGGTGCTTGTTGAGACAAGCGTTTGCTGGAGTCTGATACACGCCACCCTCACCTCCCTGGCGGCCGCAGACAGCCCCGGGTCCCGACCGCACCCACCGTCTATGACCAGGCACGCATCCAAGAAGGCCGCCGCACAGCAACGATGTGCGCGCCCGGCATCGGTTGGGATGGATGGCAGAGGAACCGCAGAAGGGCAGGGCCAAAATTGAATATCAGTACGTACTAGGGTCCTGAAGGCCTGATGATATGGGCAGCCGCTTCCTTCGAACCTTATTACATAACCGACGGGTTTCAGACGCACTTCTATCATGAGCTCTGTCTGAATAGATGTTGATATCACCAAGATGTTTGTGGTTCTACCGCATCAAGGTACTGTACCTTCAGGATATCATACCTCCGGGGGCTGTGCGTACACCTTGTCCTCATCTTTGGAAGGAGAAGCAGAAATGGTCGAAGCCAAAAACTTACTCCGCCCAAATGGTCTGCACTCTGTAGCTCCGCGCGGTCCAAGGCCTGGTCTTTACTTACAAGTGACAGCATATCCTCCCTAAAGCCACGCGCGCAGCGTCGCACGCGAAACACGTTCAGCGGGATACTATTCTTGCATCATCTTTCCCCCGACCCGCGACCGGAGGCTCACATCAGCTGCATCCTTCCAGCGGGCACATACCCATCGGTCTTCAAACTGCACTCCCGGTGTGCAAATTCGGCGCATTCCGTACCTCGATATGTCCTTGATGTGCCTCTGGGATGGCAGCCCCGTATGGGCCTCAGGCATACCGGCATACACGGACTGATGACCTCGGGAGGTCCGCGGAGGGCATTTGGGCACGGTTATACACGTGCAATAGCTCCGACTGCGGGTTGGCAGTTGCGCATCGCGACCCCCTTGAGAATCGAGATACAAACCTTCTAAGCACCATTATTTGCGTGAACGTATGGAAAAACTCTCAGTGCCAGGGGCAGGTTGGTCGTGCGTGAGGCGGGGCGGATAAGTCCTGCTTTTACTAGGGCGCGATCGGGCGTCGATCGGGCTGCCAAAATGCGATCGGTGGCACTGCTGGCATAAAAACCGGTGGTTGCACTGTGGTTGCTCATCGCATACATGTCGTTCGTGAGCCTCCTATACGTCACCTTGTGATGACCCCCGAATTTTTGCGTGGCAGGATGCCAAGCACGAGCTGAGCGGCTTGACGGAATCATAGCATTATGATACCCCATTTAATGTACGATGTTCAAATAACGAAGTCAACTCAGAAGTCAAGCACGGAGAACTAGCGATTAGGTCATACAACACACAGTCATACCGTACACTTCGTAAGCGAGACTTCGCAGAGCGACGAACCACACACCGTGGCAAACCACCCGAACGCTCCGGTCGAGCGGACCTGAATAGGCAGTAGCGACCAATGAACGCACATCCCCGGTCCACCCTATGCAGAAGGTCCATGGCAATGCAGTCTCGGATGGAGCATCGAAGAACTAGAACCATTGACACGAAACACGCGTATATACGGACGCAGGCAACATAAGGCTTAGGCCTGCGGCCAAGACTTGCTGCAGACGAAGAAGCCGATCTACAGCGCTAGCGCGAGCAGCGGCGCACCCTTGCCCGTGCCTACAGTAGCACGACGCTTTCCTTCACCAATCCTTTTCCTCTGCTGTTACTGCTGCACGTGTCGCGCAGTGCCGCAGGGACCTCGATCCAGCCTGAGGAATGATACAGGCTGGACTTCTCCCAGGGGATCGTCGTGACGAGGACCTCCGGTGAGGGCGACCGCATCGCGTCCGCAAACGCATCTGCGTATGTGCCCAAACACTTGCTCGACGCTGAGCTTGAGTCCTGGAAACTCGGGAATACGTGTGGCGGTACTTCTGCCCACCATTGACCGGCGGTGGGCTGAGCGTCCGCCATCGTCGGGGTGTGGCAGACAGACCCGGGGATGGGCACGAAAAAAAATGCGTCGGGGTTCTGCGGGTGTGGCGGCCAGCGCCGACCCGGAAGTAGTGGAGGTAGCAGGATTAACCATTGGGGACGTGGGTTGAAGGGAAGCGTGGTTCGTGCGTGTACACGCGATCCAGGTGTCGGATGTGGTATCCGAGACGCCAGCGGGGAACACGTTCATAGTGGGCGTGGCTAGCTGGGACTGGGGACCTGGACCTGAGCCTGAAAACGCGGTTGGGATCATGGGTGAGTGGAAGCTGTCAGGCGACGCGTGGGCCCCAACGTAGCGTTCGCCATCGTCCGCATGTCTCGTTGTGGCGAGGCCACAGCACGGATAGTACCTGGACTATGGCGTGCCGTCTTGGGCGACCATGACGAGCGGGAAATCGTGTGGGACGACGTAGACTTCGGGGCCGTTGTTGCAGTCACGATAGAGGCGAGTAAAGCGTGGGCAGCAGAGCTTGCGTGTGCCAGTGGCCGTAGCGTGGACGGGTTCGAAGTCGACTCCAAGCTTAGGAAGATAGGGCACGAGGGCGGGAAGAGTGTCTTCCTTCATTGGCAGGTGGCGGCTCGTTATAGCGTCTGAGATACGTTCTAGGACGTCGCCAAGATCTCCGCAGAAGGCAGCCAGTTGGAGGAGTTCCAGAACGGATGGTTCGGGTGGTGGTTGAATGAGTGAGTATAAACCTGGATAGTATGGTTGGTTGGGAGTTCTCGGGGTCAACTGAGCAGCCCTTGCGCGTTGTTTAGAGCTTCTGGAGCGACGAAGTCGACGTAGATTGCAGAGGACTCATAGTGACGGGAAGACTGCTGATATGTCGTTTGGGGCGAGCATAGACTGGCGGACTAAGCGAGTAAAATGTTTGACTGGTAATGTGTACGGATTTCCATCGATATACCTGGTTGCTCTGTGAGCCATCGTGTGGGATGGATATGATCGGTACCCACCTTACGACATCGAAGATACGGTAGATATAAACCTTGAGTGAGTGGCTCACGTAAAGATATCCGCATGAAGGCAGCGTTTTATCATCAGTCGGTCCTCATATTTGCCCTCTAAGTATCCCGTATGGCATTTGGGCGTCGGCCGGTCCCGTCCACAGTGTTCTCCGACAATCTATTGTGGTCAATGCCGCAAACCGTATCTTCCATATAACAACATACCTGAAGAGCTTTTCTTCAGCGCTGCGGGTTTCGACTGCGCGAACGAGGACAAAGGACCAAACAAGTCACAGCTCAAGGATATCGCTGTCGTCAACGTTGAAGCTTTGAAGCTCGAGCGCTCTTAGCTAGTCGGAGCCGTTTAGATATGGCATAAGCGCCCGAAGGTCGTTGGGCGCCTGCGCGGCTCCTCGATCCGCTGCGGCGTCGTGCCAATGGTGCGTCTCTCACCGTCTGGCGTCGGAAGCCACTCTGTGCAGTGTCGAACACATTACTCTTGAGCAATGGATGCTCTCCGCGTAACCAAGGTTGGTTCACTTTGTTGCACTCAGGCCTCGACGTTGATGTTTGTTTGATTAGGTCGAGGAAGTCTTGTGTACCAAGGCTGGAAGCACGTCTAGAGGTACTTTGCACCTCACCGCGCACCATGCTATCTTTCATTTTGACGAAGAGGGAAGGGAGGAGATGTGGGTCAGTCCAAGCCTAAGCTCATGCAGACGTTGATTAACTGGAAACTCGGCATACTTCTGCTGTCGACCACAGATCCCATACCCCCTCATCTCGCTTGTCTCCCGGATGCCCATGTCCATATACGGCCGCTGTCCACTTACACTTCATACCCGGACGTTTGAGACCGTCTTTCTATCATTCACCGCGGAGAAGGACGCGATAGATGTTTTCGAGAGCGTGAAGGAGCTCACGGTTACTAGTGAGTAATAATTTCTTTGTCCTCCGCCGCGCAAACACCGTTAGCCTCCCCCAAACCTCTGTGCCTGACATTATCTTTGGAAAGCATCTGTATCCCAGCTGTATGCATTCTTCTACGTCCCCAATCCACCGTTCGCCACCTCCAACGGATGGTCAATATACTCTCCTCGCGAGGAGTTCGGCAGGATGGGCGTTGGCACCCGCTCCAAAGCATGGCGGTTCACGGATATAAACAAAGATTACTCTGTGCGTCACCGCTGCGCTTGCGTGTCCTTGCGTCTCGTGAATAATGGTCCGACCGGTGCAGTTCTCCCCGACCTACCCTTCACGATTAGTTGTTCCGACACGCATTAGTGATACCACCCTCCAATATGCGGTTAAGTTCCGAAGCAAGGGACGGCTACCGGTTCTGACATACTTGCATTGGGCCAACTTCGTATGTTCTTCCGTGCCTCTCCGCGGCTACAAGCCTGAAACATCGGACTTTCCGTCTCTATAGGGGTCAATCACGCGGTCCAGTCAGCCCATGGTGGGCCTGACAAATAACCGCTCTATTCAGGACGAGAAGCTCATCGAGACGATCTTCCAAACCCACCACAACCCCGATTCCCGGGTGAGCGCAGGGCCCGTATATGGCGCAACCGCGACGAACCTCATCATTGACGCGCGGCCTACGACGAACGCCATGGCGAACACGGCGAAGGGCGCGGGCACGGAGAACATGGATCATTACAAGGACGCGAAGAAGGCGTATCTTGGCATCGACCACATCCACACCATGCGCGAATCCCTCAACAAGGTCGTCGAGGCGCTGCGCGCGACAGAGCTCCTGCAGGCTGCGAGCATGACCGCGACGGACGGAGGGGAGGACGAGCAGCCGCTCGCCCCGCCCGTGCTAGACAGGCAGGCGTTGCGCCGGTCGGGCTGGCTGCGGCACATCACGGCGATTCTAGAGGGCACGCTGCTGATCGTCCGGAACATACATGTCAACTCGTCGCATGTGCTGATCCACTGCTCGGACGGCTGGGACCGTACCGCGCAGCTGTCGTCGATGGCTCAGCTCTGCCTGGACCCGTTCTACCGGACGCAGAAGGGCTTCGCGATCCTCGTGGAGAAGGACTGGCTCGCCTTCGGGCACAAGTTCCTCGATCGCTGCGGGCACTTGTCCTCCGAGAAGTTCTTCCTGGCTCCCGTGGAGAACGCGGGGTCGGGTGGGGGGGCCGAGGCCGCGCAGGCGTTTCTGGCGTCCGTGCAGAACCGCTTTGCGTCACAGCACCACATCAAGGAGACTAGCCCCGTTTTTCACCAGTTCCTGGAGAGCGTCCGGCAGGTCCAGCGGCAGTACCCCGAGCGGTTCGAGTTCAACGAGCGGTTCCTTCGTCAGCTGCATTATCACCTGTACTCGTGTCAATTTGGATCCTTCCTCTTCAACACGGAGCGAGAACGTCGGGTAGGAGAAGGCAGTCAGCCCCCGGCTACCAATCGGACGATTAGCGTTTGGGATTACTTCAATTCACCTTCGGAGATCGAGCTGAACAAGAACCCGCTTTACGACCCGAGCCTGGACGATCCTGCGAACAGAGCACCGAAGGCGGACATGGGCGTACTCATGCCGAACCCCAAGGACGTGCGATTCTGGCATGAACTCTACGGACGCGCAGACGAGGAGATGAACGGGAAGTTCGTCCTCAAGCAAGCCCTTGAGGAACCGGAAGTTGCGGGCCCCATCCAGTCGGGCGTCGAGGATCCTTCATTGGTATTGGAACAGTCTAAAGAATGCATTGCTATCTCTACGCCTATTCCCCCACCGCAGCCTGTTGTTTCCCCGCAACTGAACATCCCTACGCCGCAGTCAATAGCGCGCTTCCTGCAGAGGGGTAACTCGCCATTACCTGCGACGAACCCGGCTTCCTCGTCCATGTCCCCCGGAGACTCACCTTCCACCCCTGAAACCCAGAGAGCGCGGAGGGAGAGTCTACAGCCACCGTCTTCGCCAGGTGCATCCTCGTCCTCGATTGCTCTCGCACCTCCACGTACCCCATCTCCCAGTATACGCGCCGCCCGTTCTGCTTCGCCTCGCGCAGGTCTTCCTTCCGGTCAGAACGCCGGCGACCTATTTTCTTCCGGAGGAATGCGGTCATTATGGGGCAGGGTTTCGTCCAACGCGACAGCCGCGTTTTCTGCGGTGTCGGACGCGTACGGTGGTTTAGCGAAAGATTTCAAGGGTCTTTCGCTCGCTGGCGAAGGAGGCGATTCAGCACGAGGCGGCGAGCTGAAGTCACGAGATGAAATCAATGCCTGGGGTCAAGGTGAAGACCATGGCAGTCGACCCTCCTCGCCTCAACGCCGGCCAGGATCCCCTCGCGCCTATACGTACTCGTCGGGAAACACCACCAACCCATGGATGGCGTCCGTGTCGCGACCAGCCATCCCGTCGATGTACATGGACAACCCGTGGGGTACCATGCGGACCCCGGAACGCGATTCTCGCCCAATGCCGTTCGTGGCTCAGGAGACGCACCAGGAGACCAGCTCGCTGCCGGCCGACCCAAACGTCGAGCTGCCTATCGCCTTCCCACGCAGCAATACAGCAACACAGTCCCAGCTTACACCTGGCGGCGCCCGCTCGTCATGGGTTCCCGCAAATATAGATGACCCGTCAGGAGAGACGAGCTTAGGTGCGAACATTATCGCGGATACGGAGAGGCGGGGGAGCCCATCAGTACATGCGACTTCCCCCTCGCCGCCAGCTCAATCACCTGAAGCTTCATCAGCTTCGTCGGATCCATTGGGTGTGGCGGTATGGTCATAGCAATCGGTGCGACCGAAGAACATTGTAGGATCTTGTATAGACAGCGTTGGGTTTTGTCACGATAAGTCATCCATAGATTGCGACGTGGGGCGTAATGATTGTAGGATAATCGGGTCCGATCGTACGATCGTGTACGACATGCGCATAACTAGGCTACCGGGGGTGCGTATGTAAAATGTCGGGAGTGTGCAAACGTGCAAGCTGCTGAATGGTTGGTGCCCATAACGCACGATAGATGGCGTGCTGCGCGGTGGCCGGGGTCCGCCGGTCGTCAAATTTATACCGGATCGTGCAATGGTTCGGCCGACTTCACACCCGCCCTTTCCTCCTCCTTCCCCGTCCGCCCTTCGTCGTCTCCCCTAGCCATGCCTGCCAACGGTCACGCGAACGGCTCCGCCCACAGCGCCCTTGCGCCTGGTCACTTCCTCTTTACGTCGGAGTCTGTTGGTGAGGGGCATCCAGGTGAGCTAGACTCCTCAAATTCGAGCGCGGTCGCGTTTTGGTGCACGCAGTAGTAATCCGCCCTCCGTTCCCAGATAAGATTTGCGACCAAGTCTCCGATGCCATCCTCGATGCCTGCTTGGCCGAGGATCCATTCTCGAAGGTCGCCTGCGAGACCGCGTCGAAGACGGGCATGATCATGGTCTTCGGTGAGATCACCACCAAGGCCAAGATCGACTTCCAAAAGGTCATCCGCAACACGATCAAGCAGATTGGCTACGACGACTCGTCCAAGGGCTTCGACTACAAGACCTGCAACATCCTCGTCGCCATTGAGCAGCAGTCGCCCGACATCGCGCAGGGTCTCGACCACGGCTCGCTCGAGAGCATCGGAGCGGGTGACCAGGGCATTATGTTTGGTTACGCGACGGACGAGACCCCCGAGTACATGCCTCTCACCATCGTTCTCGCGCACAAGCTCAACTCCGCAATGGCCGCCGCCCGCCGCTCGGGCGAGCTTGGCTGGCTCCGCCCCGACTCGAAGACGCAGGTCACCGTCGAGTACAAGAAGGACGGCGGTGCGACCATCCCTCTCCGTGTCGACACCATCGTCGTCTCGACCCAACACGCGGAGGAGATCAGCACTGAGGAGCTCCGCAAGGAGATCCTTGAGAAGATTATCAAGAAGACCATCCCCGCGAACCTCCTTGATGACCGCACCATCTACCACATCCAGCCGTCAGGTCGCTTCGTCATCGGTGGTCCCCAGGGTGACGCCGGTCTTACTGGCCGCAAGATCATCGTCGATACCTATGGTGGTTGGGGCGCGCACGGTGGAGGTGCCTTCTCCGGCAAGGACTGGTCGAAGGTCGACCGTTCCGCCGCCTACACTGCTCGCTGGATCGCGAAGTCGCTCGTCGCGGCTGGTCTTGCTCGCCGTGCGCTCGTGCAGCTTTCCTACGCAATCGGCGTCGCCGAGCCCCTGTCGATCCACGTTGACACCTACGGCACGGGCAAGAAGTCGGATGAGGAGCTCGTTGAGATCATCCGCAAGAACTTCGACCTCCGCCCTGGTCTTATCGTCCAGACCCTCAATCTCCAAAAGCCTCAGTACCTCAAGACCGCATCTTACGGCCACTTTGGCAACCCCGAGTACTCTTGGGAGCAGCCCAAGAAGCTTTTGCTCTAGACGTCGGGCTGCGGTCCTGTCTCCTTCACGTCATCGCGCCGTTCCCCCTCCTTGGACCCCCTGTCGTCGCCTTCGCCGCTCCTGCTGTATTCATAGATTGAACCTTACACACTGCACCGGAAGTTCATCCTTCCGCTATTTATCCCCGCACTACGCTGTTTATCCATATACCACCATAGACCTGCGCACGCCCTCTCCCCCCTGTCCCGACTTCCCCACACCGGCTGTCCCACCGGTTCCAAGCATCCAACTGCCTCGTCGCATATCCACCGTCCAACCGTCCGCGACCCCTCACGACTTACGATTTAATGACCCTTGCTCTCTTTTGCACAATTACGCATACCTCGCTATCCCGCACTGTCACTTGGCCTTGCGCAGGCCTCCCACGTGAACACATCGTCGTCGTACATTAGTATTGAGTTACCACTTGTAGTACTGGATAGAGAAGAAAATACTAGCCGCGTTCAACCGCGGATTTCCCCCGTGGGCATTTGCCCTGCGGGGGTCACAATTTTGGACGTCGTGTTGGCCTCGCGACCTCCGCTTCAAGTTGACATCAAGTCGCTGTCGTTTTGTAGCTTGTGACATGGATGTCACATCGTGACGTCACCATCGGCTTAAGGCGGATTGGGCGGAGAGCGCTCAGAAAACAGCTTGTGGCTTGACCATTCCATCCACCCACACCGGCTGAAGGAACGCTGCCTGAAGCGTTGAGATTTCTTTCTGTGTTGCTTAGAATCCATCCTTTGACCGTCACAGGTCTGATATCCTTCGTGGGAGTCCATACTCTCGGAGACTGCCTCCCGGTACTACACTTTTCACCACTTTCACCACTTTCAGTGCCCTCGAAGTTTTGTGGCGGTTTGCTTCAGCTCACTGCGCACTGACGAAGGTGTAGGGGACCTGTGACGAAGATGATGGATACTAGTGAGAACGTGAACGTTCACACCCGACAGTGGGCTCTCCAGCCAGAGTCTGAGTACAGGTTTGAGCTCGACCCGCGCACCACGCTCGCAATCAAGGTGTGTCCTCCGCCGTGCGCCGCTCTTCTCGCCAATGCCACCCTTTTATACCGTCGTACCTAAACATCCCGTCTCACAGCTTGTCAGCGGCCATGCCGAGATCTTCGGAGCGGAACTCGCAGAGGGCAAAGTGTACCTGTTCGGTCAGGAGTGCAAAACGGCCGTCTTCACCTGGCTCGGATGCACCATAGAGATGAGTACCTCTTACCCCTCCATATTTTCGCCACCCCCCACCGCCACATATGCGCGCGTACTTACCTACTTTCTCCGACCCGGCACGTCACAGGCCATCCTTCCGTCGAGTACGTCTCGGACGAGACGCCCATGTCCGTGTACGCCAACGTGCACCTCGCGCTTGAACAGATGCGTGTGCGCGCGCTCGCCGCGGTGCACGGGTCACCGATCCCCGAGGACGAGGGCGACGACGCGGCGGGCACGGATCCGCCGCGCGTGCTCGTGCTCGGCCCGGAGAACTCGGGCAAGACGAGCGTGTGCAAGATCCTCACCAACTACGCCGTCCGTGCGGGGCAGGACTGGGTGCCCACCTACGTCAACGTTGATCCCAGCGAGGTATTGTTCGTTCCATAGGTAGTTATGTGTCCGCTCACATGTGTTCGCGGCGCATATAGGGAGCTTGGAGTGTCCCTGGAGCGATATCCGCGGCACCTATCACCGCGCCCATCCAAACGTCCTCACCCGCGTCTCCCCTTGGCTCCACCGCGACGTCCGCCCCGAACCATGTCTCGTCAAATGCGCTGCTTCCTCTGTCGTACTGGTATGGGCACGCAGAAATGCGGCGAAATCCCCTCCTTATGGACCGACTTATCCGAAACCTTGGGGAGAACATCCGGGACAGGTATGAGAGCGATGCAGAAGGTCAGTAGCTCTATTCGTCTTGGGTCGACTTGGGTCGCTGACTTGTGAGTCCAGGTCGTTGTTCGGGATTGATCGTGGACACCCCTTCCTCGTTTGCGGCTAGCTCCGGGACTGGCGGCGACCATCGGCTGACTATGATCAAGGCATGCGTGGATGCATTTCAAAGTGAGGCATTCTCGTCTAACAACAATGTTGTATGCTGACCGCGCCATCCTTAGTTAATGTTATCCTTGTTGTGGGCCACGAAAAGCTCAACGTGGAGATGCAAAGAACGTACGGCAACCGTATGGCGGTTCTCAAGATCGCGAAGTCTGGTGGTGTACGTTCTCTCACCTGGATCCTCGGTAATTATGCTTACAGGATGATGTTCATCCGTCAGGTCGTGGAACTCGATGCCGCGTACCGAGAACGCATCCACAAATATCAACTCCATACCTACTTCTACGGCCATTTGATCGAACCGCCCCCTGGACTGTCATCTCGAGCATATGTGCAAGGAGGTGAACAGACACCAGACCAAACGATGCATCTTTCGCCTCTGTCCACATCAGTTAACTTCGGTGACATCGTGATATATCGGATCGGCGAAGGTGAGTATGCTACAGGGCTCGTTTCGGCCTGCTAGCTGATCATAACCTCTGGCTCCAGAGACAATGGCCCCATCTTCCGCCCTTCCTATCGGGGCTGCCCGAGTCGTCTCCGAGATGCAACCGCTTGTGGTCGATCCCACAGTAGGAGGGTCTGGCTTGTACAATGCGGTACTGGCCATACTAGCTGCCCCAAATCCAGACGAGTCCGAACGGTATGACGAAGAGATCCTCGACTTGCCCGTTGTTGGGTATATTGCCATGTGCGTTCGGCCGCGTTTTCCTGATGTCATCAAAGTCCCTAACCGCGTTTGATATTCTACAGAACTGCTCTGGACGTGCCCAATAGGCGCATGACGGTACTATCGCCTAGTCCAGGCTTGCTGACCGGGAAAACTGCAATAGTCGGCTCGTTCGAGTGGCAAGAATGAAGTGCTGCAGTCTGTCAGTGTCAAGTTTTCGTAGCACACACGCCATGTCGTTCGTCAGTGGTAACCATGTAGTGCATCAACCCCCTTGCCTACGTGAAGCAATGGATAGCAATACACTTTGTGCACTCACAACAACAACAGGAGCAGCAAGCTGGCGAAAAGCCTTATATACTCTGTATAAGTCTTCCGTGTCGCTCTCGCAATAGCTCTCCTTGCCAGATGTCGGGACATTCGGGCCGTCGGGAATATACGGATGCGCACAGCCACATGTTTGCCATTAGGGTGAGTGTCTCCCTTTGTGCACAACGGGCCTTTCTTCCAATCTCCCACCGTCCCTCCCATATATACACGAGCTTTATCCGCCAAATGATTGTTTGCCACCCACCTTTGGTGAGCCACAGCCCCCACCCATTCTGAGCGGCCTGAGATTCACCCTCGGCTCCGTCTTGTCCCACCAGCGTCAACTTCTATTGCCTTCTCACGCGGAAGGTATTTGAGTCACAAGGAACCTACAAATTCCACCAGACAGGTGAGACGGGGGCACTCCTGCATCCTTTAATCCGGCTGTTAATCTCCAGTCCGATGCTTTTGCCACAGAGCACCATGCCTTCCCCTCCACGCAAGTCGACATTATTAGGGATGAACGTCGACGCCCTCGCTCTCATCATATCCTACCTCTCCCCCACCGAAGCTATCGCCTTTTCGCGCACATGCAAAGCGGCTGAGGCAATCTCCCTCGAGCCGGCACTCCACACCGTCGTTCTCGACCGCAGCACAGAGCAAATTGAGAAGTTCCGCGACCATCTCGTCGCTGTGCCGTCGCGTCAGAACATCCTCAAATGTTTAACGCTCCCTAAGGGCGTAACATGGGAAATCGACATTCACGCCAACGACCCTGCAAATGCAATCGCCGACGTTGTTGAGGGGGCCAAAAACTTGCAGCTCTTCAGTTGCGGTGCTATGGAGAATATAATTCGCGCATCGGATGGACGTTTGGCCAGCGCGTTGGCCTCGCGGACGAACTTGCGAGTTCTCGAATTGCGAGATGGCGGAGCCAAGGTAGTAGAGATCCTCTCTAACCTAGAGTCGCTACACCTTAGAGAGTTGGTCATGGACCTGACCTCTACGGGGAGCATTCCCTGGAACGACCTGTTTCAGCCCCTCGCCAAGTTCCACCATCTCGACACACTCTCCATATCTAAGGCAAGAAATCGCATCTCTTTCCCGTTCCTGTTTACCTTCCTCCATCCAGACTTTCTGCCCCCCGGCCTGCCTGACTTGCCCACGCGACCACATATTGCGGCCTTCAACCCACAGACCGCGCCCGTACTACCCTCCCTGCGCACGCTCTCGCTATTCAACACATTCGTCCCCATGCCGTTCGCCGCGACGGTCTTTCCGAACATAATACACCTCACGTTCCGCACCGACCGCCTCTTCCGCTCGTTCGCCATCCCCGACTCGCCCAACGGCGACCCCGAGCACGGCTTTGGCTCCGACTCCTCGCTGTCGCGATGCTGGGCACACACGCTGGCAGAGGTGCACCTCGACGTCGTCGACTGCGCTATCTGGCCGCTCTCGTGCCGCGTGCGCTGGCTCGACTTCGACTTCCTCCCCGGGGGGTACGCGCAGGAGGCGCTCGACGCCGTCGCGCAGACCAAGCCCGAGGTCCTATCCATCGCGTACCGCATCGACACCGACAACCTCTTCTGGGTGAACCTCCCGACCATCGCAGTCAACCTGCGCTTCCTGGACGTCCGGATCCTCGAGCTCTCTGGGCACCGTAGGGTAAGTGATCAGCTCCCTCCGAGTCGTATTGTCAACTCCATGGGACGCTCACTGCACTCACCTTCTTTGCAGAGATACGTGCTGCTGCACCTAGCCCGCTTTCCAGCGTTGAAGGCGCTCTTCCTCTGCATGCGCGCGTTCTATCAGCCGGACGACCACGACGCCGAAGTGGCCGCGATCGCGCTCGACCTCGCGAAGCGCAACCGCACGCTGCGCGTCGTCGGCATTGCGCTCACAGACGGCCGCTCCATGCGCGACGACGACCCCGTGTGGAACGACGAGCTCCATGCCTCGCGTTGGTGGAAGATCGACCGGGACGAGGATTGGCTCCAGGAGGTGAAGAGCATGGAGGTCATCCCGACGGAGGCGGGTGTGAAGGTCCGGAACTATATGTACGCGGCGGACTTCGACTCGCCGAACTGGGAGGAGCGTTTTGAGACCCTCGTTTGAGCACCACGAATGCGTGTTCGCGATGATGCTTTGAAGTTGTGCCACCGTGCTTTGCTGTATACTTAGCTTGAACTGCTGTACTTTGTCGAGTAGTATCCCTGTAGCTTGTTCGGAATCGTTCAAGGTTCGACCCCTTAAAGCGCATGCTAGTACTTATCGTGTAACATCAAACCGTCTTCAATGCCTATCGCAAGTCATTCGCAATTGAACATGGGTAACATGATGCATTGCGGGTGATGGCTAAGATACAGTGATGGGTTTGGTTAGACCTAATTGCGGATGATGGTAGACGTACGCGAGCTTGAGGGGGGGCGTGACACGTAGCCGAAGAGACAAAAGTCATAATGCTATACAAACAGAAAAGCGGCATGGAAAGCCTCGCCAAAATGAAGTATAACCCCCATACAAAGCAAAAGAGAGACGGCAACGCTGATGGCTCTCGCCTTCCCGCTCGAAATCGGAGAGGTCAAGAGCAGAGTGCAGATGGCGAATGGCGAATGGTAAAACGAGCAGGGCGGGCGACCCAAGACAAGGAGCCATCAGAGTCTCAGGGAGTATGGTAGGTGCGAGTGCGTGCAGGGTAGTAGTGCGGAGTGAGTAGGGTACTTGGTGCTTCGTGCTTGATATACGACGACGGGGGATAATGGCGGGCCGAGCTGACATTTCGCGGGAAACGAGCGCGGGGACTACCGATATAAAGACTTGATGCGGTCGACCTCCTCAACAATCTCGGACATATCGGGGCGTTCCGAAGGGTCCTGCGTCCACATGCGCTCGACCAGATCAACGATCTCAGGACACCACTGCTTGCGCAGTCCAGACACGGAAGGTCTATGACCGCGATGAGCTCGATGTACGACGATCGAGGGCATAATGGACGTACCTCTGTTTCTTGGCGCCGACGGCCTCGTAGATCGCATGCTCGTTCATGCCCTCCCAGGGGAACTTCTTGTCGCGCACGTGCCACTGCAAGATCTCCCAGAAGACCATCGCACACGAGAAGACGTCTACCTTGTAGTTATACTTCGGCGCGGGGTGCCAGAGTTCGGGCGCCTGCCAGTTGACAGTCCCGACCAAACTGCGGACCATTGAGCGTGTGGATTGTTTGACCTTCGCGAGCCCGAAGTCGGTGATCTTCGCAACGCCTTTGGATGTGATGAGGATGTTCGAGGACTTGCAGTCACGGTGGATGATGGACGGTTTGCGGACGTGGAGGTATTCCAACCCTTTCGCAATGTCGAGCATGATGCAAAGCTATGTAGCACGTAAGCGTCCACGGCGCCGCCCCCATAAAGTATGAGGACATACCACACGGTATAGGGACGGAGGGTTGACATTCCGGATATAGTCGAAGAGGTCACCATTTGAGCACAGCTCGCTAACGATCATGACCGGCGTCTCGCGAGTGTTCTCGGGTATGCTTACACCAAGCTAAACCTCCAAGTCAGCAGCATGCATACAGCCAGCAAAATAGACACTTACGAAGCGAACGATGTTGGGATGGTCGAAGTCCCCAAGCAACTTCAGCTCCTTGATGTCCACTGCGCACATGTCAGGCAAGCATCAGCGCCTCGCCACAACGCATACAAGGCGGTCAGAAGCCCAACGCACTCTGACTCAGCTGCCCACGGAACTCAGCGATCGCAACCCGGCGACCTTTAAACCTGCCAATAAATACGTCCTTGAAGCCACCACTTCCGATCTTCTCGAGCTTCGTCAGCTTCTCTGGAGGGATCTCGCGGTCATCCAACCCGAGACTCTCCAGGTCAAGCTCGAGCTCGCCCTCTCCGTCCTTCTCCCGGCCACGGGTAGATAGCGGAGGTGTCCGAGGCTCATCCATGTGTACATGGTGTGAGCGAAGGAGGACGGGAGGCGTGAGGCTGCCTGACCCAGATTTCGAGCGCGTGCTGCGACGCCGTGGGGCACGGGCCGTAGAGGGAGGACGTGCGGTACCTGCCGATGAAGGTGCAGAGGTCGTGGCTTCGCTGCAGTGGCGGTCTCGCCACTGGAGAAGGGCCTCAGCAAGCTGGGGCTTCGTGCCGGTCGAGTCGATGTCGCGGGTCTCGCACAATCGTACGAGGTCGTCCCTGCGTAGACGTACGAGCGTCTTCGCTGTGGCGACGGTGAGATCGACTGAGGAGGGAGGAGTCAGCCATGATGGAGGGACGATGTATGGAACAGAAGTACCATCATCATCGTCCATCACCTCGTCCTCCTCGCCCTCCGCGTCGGCATCGTCGTCTTCGACTGTTGATGTGATCGACTCGCTGTCATCGACCTCCTCCCCTTCCTCCTCTTGATCTTCCTCTTCCTCTTCTTCGTCCTCGTCCTCATCCTCCTCACCGATGTCCTCTTCTTCATCCTCATCCGCGACGATCTTCCCGTTGCGTAACCGCCTCGGTTCCGCAGGTTCCGCCTCGTTTTCGGGATCCTCATCGCTGCCTTCGTCATCACCCTCTTCGCCAGCCACGACCGTACCTTCCTCTTCGCTCCCCTCATCATCGCCATCGCTCGGAGGGGTGTGTGTCTGTAAGTGGCGCGCACGTAGCCGACTCCTTACGGGAGTACGTCGGCCCATCGGAGCGGCCTTCGGTTTCGGCGTGGCGTCGGGTGATGGCAGATCCTGCAACTCGTCGACCTCCTCGTCCTCTTGAGCATCAGACACAAGCTCGTCCTCCTCCACCTCTTCGTCGGTGCTTTCATTCAAGTTACCGACTTTGCCCTTGGCTTTGCGCATCGGCGTGATCCGTCGCGCCGTTTCGTGCGAGTCATCGGGCCGTGGCTTGTCGTGCGTGAGGCGGCTGACGGAGCCTTTGCTGCGTAGGCGGCGGGGACTGGGCTTGAGCTTGTTGATCGAGTTCTCGACTTCTGTGAGATCAGTCAAGTCGCTCTCATCTGGTTCGGGTGGCGAGGGTAACCGGGTAATCTCGACGTCGTCGCTGAATCCGACATGCTTCGCCTTAGACTTGCCCTTGTTAGTGCCAGATGAACTCGGCGGCAGGTCCATCTCGCCGGAAGCCTTGCGCGTGCGAAGGCGAGTGGCGGGAGGGGAGGGAAGCTGGGAAGACATTGTTGACGATGTGGGGGATGACCGGCTCGAGCTTGCATTGCTGTATCCTCGCCTGAAGAGGAAGTCGCATGGGCATGGGGAATACACACAGCAAGAGATTAATCGGACTGACCTCCGGGTGGAGACGCCCGTAACAGGCTGTGTGGCGGCCATATCGAGAAGCCCACGTTTGCGTTTTCCGTTCGATGGGGACAGCTCTGCAGACGATCGTTCGAGGTGGCTCATGGACAGACTTCTGTCCGAAGGGTATCTGCGCGTTCCACGACCGAGCTCGTGCACCGTTGCTCTCCTGCGCATCCCGTTGCGAAAACGGTGACCAAAGTCCGTTTCCTCCCCGCCAGCGACATTGCCACCATCCGACGAGTAGTCGCTTGAGCCACTGTCAGCGACTCCGGGCGATGAGGGAGGGAGGTCGGCCACATCGTCACGAGCGGCTATTATACAGTCGACAATCTCGGGTTTTGTGAGAAGCTCGGCGTCCTCTGTGAGACCAGCAGCGGCGTAAAGTTCTACAAGTTCATCCTTGCGGAGACGGAGAAGGCGGCGTGGGGGCGCCTCATTAATGAGGTAGTTATCGGCTATGACATAGGGTGAACAATGGGCCGGTGACAGAAGAGAGGAAGCTCGCGTACAGGAATCCATAGCTTCTTCGTCCTCAGAAAGGTCCGAACCATCCCAGATTTCCTCTGCATCCACATCCATCTCACTTACGGGCTCCTCGTCGCTCGAGTCTGGGAGTGCCTTGCGCCGCTTGGCACGGCTTGTGGAACGGGCGCCTCTTGAACTAGACGTGTTCTCGCTGCCGCTCACGACGCGTTTGCGCTTCATACCGATGGTTACATCGTAGCCGTTAACAGCATCGCGCATATCGTGCTTGCGTTCGGAGAGGATACGAGAGGGGAGCCGACGGAGGTTGAAATGGAGGGGGACGAGGACGGGGCGGGGGGAGAGTGGAGGGGAACTGCCCGACGCGTGGGAAGTGGGGCGAGATTCGACGTACGAGTTTGTGAAGCCAAAGACGCGTCGTCGGGCAGCGGTCGCGCGTCGGGCCTGGAGTTTGCGGTGGGAGAGGATGGCAGAGTCTTGGAGGGAAGCTGACCGATGGCTGGAACGTCTTTGGGCCATGCCAGAGGTTGACGGAGAGCCTTGGACCTTCCGGCGGTGCCAGAGGAGGTAGAAAGAACAGAGACTGAGTAGCAAAAAGCGCCGTCGGTGTTGCCGTCGTCGTGGTCGTCGTCGTCCTCGGCGTCGGGCTGTTTGGTGCAGTTTGGCAAGTATGTTCAGGAGCCAAGCACAGCCAAACAAAGAGCCACCCTCACATGATAAGCACGTGAACGGACCCGTCGCGATTCACGTCACGCGTCGGCTTCGTTGAACTTTTTCGGGAGCGCGCACCGAGCAAAGCGGACACCAAACGCGGCAAGTCGAGAGCATTCATAATCCTCTGCTCGCCTTGTTTCCCCCCCATCCGTCCCTCTCTCCCAACCACCCACCATGCCTCCCAGACGCGCACGCGCACAGAGCAACGCCGCCGCCCCAGAACCGCGGTCGCGCACCACAAAACGCGCTGCCTCCCCCGACGCAGAGAAGGCCCCCGCAGCGAAGCGTGTCCTCCGCGCCGCACCCACCAATGCCGCGAAGGCTCCAGCCGAACCCACACCCAAAAGCAAGGCCCCCAGCAAGCCAGCAGCCAAGGCGAAAGCTCCCGCTGCAGAGAAGCCCAAGCCCAAAGCCAAGGGCAAGGCCCCTGCCGCGGTCCCCCGCGTTCGCAAGGTCCCTCAGACCATCAACCCCGTTCCCCACAAACCACAGCACTTCCGCCCGGCACTCCATTTATTTACATGGGGCTCTGGTGAGATGAGCCAGCTAGGCATGGACTACAACCAGGAGATCAACAGGCCCAGGAAAAACGCATTCGTCACGAACGAGATTGAGGAGGGCACTTTCGGTGGTGACGAGGCAGGCTTGGAGTCCATTGCCGCCGGTGGCCTCCACACGCTGTTCGTGGACGAGAAGGGCACGGTACGTAACCAACCACACATTTGCGCGTCGGCCATCGACTTAACGCATACATGCAGATTTGGTCATGCGGAACGAACGACAACGGTGCCCTCGGTCGCGTAACAACCATGATCCCCGATCCCAAGGATGACAAGGCAGCCATCGAGGTCGACGAGAAGACTCAAGACCCTGTGTGGAAGCCTGTCCCGATCCATAGTCTTATTGAAGAAGAGTTCCGTGCGGTTAAGATCGTCGCTGGGGATAGTTTTTCCGCCGCAATTAGCGACAAGGGCGAGCTCCGTGCTTGGGGTGCTTTCTCGGTACGCATACATTCACCTCTTTTCGTCTTCCGTTGTTCGTAATCTAACATGCCTACGTTCGGCAGGGTAACCAGGGCCTCGTCGGCTTCTCCAGCCACTCCAAAAAGCAATACAAGCCCGTCCCCGTCCTTGACCTGAAGGACGAGAAGTGGGTGTCCGCCGCAGCCGGCAACAACCACCTCATCCTCCTCACGTCTCAAGGCAACATTTACACCCTGGGCACTGGCGAAGAAGGCCAGCTCGGCCGGCGTGTCATCGAGCGCCGCAAGATCGCAGGTACGGCCCCCGAGAAGATCGTGCTCGGCACGCGTGCGCGCAAAGCGACCGTCATCGGCGCGGGCAACAACCACTCTTTCGCCGTCGACGAGGAGGGCGACACGTGGGGCTGGGGCGTCAACTCGAAGGGCCAGACGGGCACGGGCCTCGCCGACGCGAGCATCGATCGCGAGGTGCACGCCCCCAAACGTGTCATCGGCCTCAGCAAGAAGGAGCTGGGCGGCGCGACGGTCACCCAGATCGCCGGCGGGGACTTGCACACGCTTTTCCTCACGTCTGACGGGCGTGTGTACGCGTGCGGCCTCTCCGCGGAGGGCCGCCTGGGGCTCGCGGACGACGATGCGGCGTTCAAGGACCGCAAGTACGAGGACTGCCTTCCCGAGCCTGCGCTTGTCACGTTCCCGGATGCATCCGACCCCGTAGTGCACCTCGCTTGCGGGACCAACAATAATCTCGCCGTCACCAAGGGCGGTGCGATGTACTCGTGGGGCCGGCAGGTCGTCGGCGAGCTCGGCCTCGGGGACGACGACCTGGACGAGCAGAAGACGCCTGCGGTCGTCGTGCGCAAGGAGGGTGGCTCGTGGGCTGCGATCGATGCGGCGTGTGGTGGCCAGCACTGTCTTGCCCTGCTCCGCAACAAGTCGTCACCGCCTGTCCCCGTCGAGGAGCCCCCTGCGCCCGGCGGCGATGATGATGACAAGGAGTCGTAGTCGCCGGTTCCCTGGCAGAAAGTCCGGGCTTGCGATACCTCGCTGTATTTATCTCGATAACTGCACACCACGTACCTGATTGCTCCCCCCTTCCTATCCCTGTTTCCCTCACACCTTCCGTGTCCGCATCTGCATCTGCATATCTCTCCGTGACTCGGCAGGACTCACGTTCATAGAACTCGAACCTTCGCACGGACAAAAGCATATCCAGAGCATCTATCATCATATCATTCTATACATCCAGCACGCAATCCAGATTCCCTACTCATTACTCATAGTCCTCCAGTCTCATCCGGTCGTGTTCTATCGTGTCGTGTTCTATCCAATATCCGTACCAGCTGCTGTAACCCACAATCCCGAGAATGGTGTTTCCTTGCCAGAATGTATCTAGAGCTTGGCGACCACCTTGCGGAGCTCTACCTTCTGGATCTTGCCTGTCGCCGTTTTCTGCACGCCAATCGTTAGTATCAGCTTCTTGACAATCTCCGGGCAACCCCCCACAACACGAAGGTACGGAAATGCAACACTCACAGGAAGCTCCGACACGACAGCGACCCACTCCGGACATGCGAAGCCAGGCAGTCGCTTCCGCGCGTGCGTTTTGAGGTCCGTCTCGAACTCGGCGTGTCGCCCCTTCCACTTCTCTGCCTTCTGTGGGTGGAGAACGACAAACGCCATGGCGCGCTCGCCCCACTTCGGATGTGCACGTGCAACAACGGACGCCTCAAGAACGTCCGGATGCGTCGCGAGCTCTGTGTACAATCCGACTTATCAGAACACGCAGGCTGCTGAGGTGGTTCACCGAGCTAGGCCATACCTTGTTCAATCGCGAGACTCGACGCGTTCTACACAACGCAGAAGTGTTAGCCAACCCAAAGTACTCCCAAAGAGAACGATCCAATCGTGTACACCCACCTCACCCCCGGAAATGATGATATCCTTGCTCCTGTCCATGATCGCGATGTACCCGTCCGGATGCCACACCGCCAGGTCGCCCGAGTTGAAGTACCCGCCGCGGAACGCCCGCGCCGTCGCGCCCGGGTCGCGGAAGTACTCCTTCATGACGATGTTCCCGCGGAACACGATCTCGCCCATCGTCTTCCCGTCCTTCGGCACGTCCACGAGCGGCGTGTCCGGGCTCTCGCCGTCCTGCAGCGGAAAGACGACGCGGACCTCTTCGGCGGTCGCGAATGTCAGGCCTTGCCGCGCGAGCAGCCGGGCGCGCTCCTCGAGCGGGCGGGAGGCCCAGTCGGGCTGCTGGTAACAGACAGTCGACGGTCCGTAGGTCTGTGGGGCAGGTCATATCAGGTTAAAGTTCAAGAAGCACCTGTCGGGAACTGGAGCGACGTACCTCACTGCAGTGCGCGGATGTCATCGTCGAGAATGAAACATGGCGAGGTCAGCGTCCGTATGGACGCCGGTGCTACAGGGAAAATGGGGACGTACGTGAGGCCATAGACGTGCACGGGCTTGATGTTCCTCTTTTCGAGCTCGCCAATGAGATGCGCTGTCGGAGCCGAGCCCGCGATTATGGCATACACTTGCCTCTCGAGACGCCTTGCCAAGGGCGCGTTGACCAGGCCAATCTGCATGGGGCGACATCCTGTGTCAGCACCGTTGTCGCGAGAAGAGAAGCAATGCGCGGACCACAAGGTCCGTAAAAGAAGACGCAGACGAACCTGTACCGTCGGCGCCCCGCAATAGTGCGTCACGCCAGAGTTAATGAGGTGGTTCCAGATGCGAGGGTACGACACAGATCTGAGGCAGACCTTTCATGTGGTGAAACACGGGGTTAGCGAGGGAGGAGTGAAACGGTCAGGTCAGTGAGACCGACGTTACGGCGCGGGGGACAAGGGAGGGACCCTACCTGTGCAGCGGCGGCAAAGGTGATCGCCCAAGGGAACGTCCAGCCGCTGGCGTGGAACATGGGCAGGATCCTTATTGATAGGGTTCAATGTTGGTTCAGCGCGCTCGGACATGGATGCCGTATTGCCCGAACTCACCACAAATATGTCGAATCACCGTTCATTCTGCGCTACAATGAGTTAAGCTGCGTGTGGTGCGGAGAAGCGGAACGTACCCAGTCTCATACGCATTGGCAATAGCTGCAAGGTATGATCCTATCCTTTGATCAGTATGATGAAGGTGTTTACTCTTGCCGGTACTCTTACCTCTAAGTGTAGTAAGCACCCCCTTCGGCTACATATGGGTCATGGTGGCTTAGCAGTCAGTACAATTACAATGACTCCCGCACTTACGCGTCCTGTAGTCCCAGAGCTAGTAATGAACCTGTCAGACCACCTCTACACGTAAGATAACGTGGCACCACGTACGTGTAGTTGAGCGCACAAGCGGCGTCCTCATTTCGCTCCCACTCTAAACCCGGCCACCCGCGCTCGTTGCTGAACTTCCGCCCGGCGGCCAAAAATTGCTCGTACGGGTCGTCCTGCCTGCCCGTGTCGTGGATCACAATGATGGGTACTTTTGTACCCTTTACGAGATGTAAGGATTCGTGGTCGACGAAGATGAGCCTTGTGCCGGAGTGCTCGAGTATGTACGCGACCTCGCCATGCGTGAGGCGGGTGTTGATGGGGCAAATTACGGCGTGGGCACCAAGAACGGCGTGGTATGCCTCTAGAAAGCGTCGTTGAGTGAATACAGCGTCACAAGGAAAGATGCGATGGGAAGGCGAGACCAGCTATGGCAGGTCTGCAAGAAGCTTCGGTCAGGTCCGACCCACAGCCAAGTTGAAGGTTAAGGGATGGTACGTACATATTTGGTGCGATGAAAGCAATCCGGTCGCCCGGATTGATGCCGGCCTCGAGGAGGCCATATGTAAAGTTCTGTATGCGCTGTGCCCTGGGAGTGGGGCGGAGTTCCGATGCGGATCAATGAGGAGCGAGTCGAAGGTGGACGCACCAGACGCTATAAGAGTATATTACAGGGTGCTTCACATCGGAATGTACAATGGCGAGCTTGTTGGGGTAGATTTGTGCTGCGCGGAGAAGGAAAGCGAGGGGGTTCTGAAGGGCGAATCGGAAACCCGTGTCTCAGACTGTGTGAGAGATGAAACGTGGAGGTCGAATACGCACCAAAGCATGATGATGTACAGGAGTATCTTTGGGGACTTGGAGTCGATAGTTAACGTTCGGAGGGGGTATGCTTGCCGGAGTGGGCGAGAAGGACTTGAGTGCTTCTGATCGAGGCCGAGGACGTCACTGCTGCTACACAATGAGAGTTGTACGACGAGGGACGCACCGTTAGCCATGTAGAACTTCTCCGCGAGCTGAATGTGGGCCATGGTAGCCGCCTGAAGGTCTTATACCCCGTAAGAGAAGACAATATGACGTGAGGGACGGGTTGCGAGCTGCGAGTCCGGGATCGGGGCGGAAACGCAGGTCGGACTCAGGTGTTGAACGTGGGGAAGGAAATGAAGTGCGGGGCACAGATGCGGGGTAAGTGCGTCTATCCGGGGTTTGTGATTGGCCGGTTCCAGACCCCGTTTCAAGGTTAGGGGCTAATCAGGGTTCCAAACCTGGTAAAACGGAAGATCCAGTAACGTCAGCGTGAACTGCTCACCACAATAGCCACTAGCCCGTCGGTCTTCCCTCAATCCTCTCATTGCGCGAGTGTATGCGCTGAGTTTGTCGCATGTGTCTTGGCATTGGAATATGACATAACCCCAAAAAGATCTTCCCTAAATTTTCCATCAGTCCCAAGCTAGGAAGCACCCTTCGGAGACTCACGCAGAGACAAGAGGTATGTGTAAACCTGGTCCGCATGGAATCATAGACCGAGTGAGGTGGGCTGTGCTCTCTTCCAGTCGATGATTGCGTGGTGGCGAGTCTTCCCCATGAGTCGTGACAGGATATCCCATCTTGTGTCTGTTCTACGCGCCATACGGCAAATGTTGTCAGACACGCGCCAATAATGGCCGTTATACAAGGCTAATCTCTGGCATATCCACGGACTTCAAGATACCTCGACGTCGCAGTTCAGCTAAAGGTTTGCCAACGTGAATGTCCATCTAGGAAGTTCGACAACTCAGTTTCTGGATATCGCGCTTCAAATCGGGCCCACTCACATGCCGCCACAGCGCTATCCGAGTCGGAGGTTTACGCCATCGCATATATGTAGCTGGGTACTTAGTAGTCATGTGAGTAAGAAAGTAGTCGTTGACTAGGAGGACTGACTGACAGGTGCACAGGAAAGCTGCAAAATCAGAACTGAGCAGTTCTTTCACCCTTCCCAATCCGGGGTACCTCAGGGCAACTCAGGGCGCCAAATTGCTTCCGACACAATCCGAGCCGTCAACCACGCCCAACTCCATTGAACTCTCTTCCCCTCGTCCACACCTCGCAAACATACACATTCACCTTCACCTCATGTTGTCTTGAAAGAGCCCTCTGCAGCACGGAAGTCCAGGGCCGCAAGGGGCAGTAATGGCAAATATGCGCTCGTCCCTCGCGCTTTACCCACGGACGTAACGGAGATCTTCCGCGAGCCGAGTCCAGATGGTCATCCGCGCAGACGGGCCTAAAGGCGACGTCCGTTGTGAGCAGGCCCTTTGTACTTGTTATCAAGCCCCATCCACTAAGAATCTATCCTATCCCCGCAATAGGTGTCCGCGACACGCGGGTACCTTGCATGAGCAGGTCTGATGGCGTGGACTCATTCCTTTGCGGGTCCTTCGAAAAGTCACAGTACGTATTTATTTGACACACGTTCCAGGCCGACGATGGGTTTATCTACCCTCCCCGAAGCTGACGACTTCTCGAGCTAATATCTGAATCCCCCGCTCTCGCGCATCATCAGAGCTGCCTTCGATCCCTCTCCCGCTCTGGAGTCACATCCATCGTCGCCCATCGCCCTTCGCAACTCACCCCCGCTCATTAAATCTCGATCTCCCGAGATGCTGCTGAAAGTGACTTCGCCGGATATCCACAACACGGCGCTCCTCGACTGCGCCACTGGCGAGATCCTGTATCGCACCACGACCACGGCCTCAGGGTCCCTGCCCCCCGGCCTCCCTGGCCCCTCCAGATCGCGGACGAGCCTGGCGAGCACGTTCTCGCGCGCGAGCTCCAACCGCTCCGACGAGAAGCTGCCCGCGTACGAGCAGAACTCGACGGCGGTGCTCGACTGCGACGGCGACACGGTCGCAGAGATCGTGTGGGAGGGCCATAACGCGACGACCATCCGGATACAGGACGAGGAGCTGCGGGGGACGGCGGAGCTGTTCGACGCTGCGTTCGCGCGTGTCCTGTGAGTACTAGTCCGGTCCACCGTTCTATCCATCCGTTTACCCTCCGGCGCCCCATGCTGATCGAATGTCTGTACATGTGGTTTTGGTACAATTGCTAGCCCAGACGAGACGATACTTCCAACGCGTATGGAATATACTTGGCGAATCACCGCAGAGGGCTTGACTGTTCGTGCCGTTTTCGTTGCTGCGCGCAATGATGATCTTGCGATTGACTTGGGTGTACACAGCTCCTCGATGACGATGATGAGGTCGTAGGGCGGCTTTACTCAGATTGTTCCTTCATCAAGGGGCGCCCAGTGCCGGCACTACAGCCCGGTAAGGGCTCGGACTATATTGAGCTCGAGAACCTCCCGTCGGACGAGTTGTTGGAGATCATCGGTATGTCGTCCTGTTGCGCTCGTTCGGTATACGGTCGGAACGAGCTAACCGGGAGGCTCGGATCTGAATCTAGTAACGTACCTCCTCGTCACCCCCCTCCGAGAACGCCTGTACTCGATATCGAGATACGTCTATGCGCCACAACGCAAGCGTTCCTTGGCCACCCTCCGCTTACGCGCAAGCCGGAGCTTCGCGAACCTGCGCGACAGCTTACGACGCACCAAGGCACCCGCCGCATCAAAGCAATAACGTTCATCCTGGATTCCTCGTTTTGCACTTCGTTCAATGCAGTCCGCACATCCCCTCCCCTACATCAGCGCACCGCATACCGCATGCATACAGTAGCACAGGCCACCCCCTTCAACCCACCTGCCGAACTCGCCTCACTTCGGGCCCCTCAGAATCCGTCATCGCTTTCGCTTTTCGCCCTCGCTTTCGCTCTTCCATCACGCTTTCTGTTTTCCCGGGCTATCGCATTTCCGATTTCGTGACCCCCGCTCTATCCGGCCAAGCGGTCCTCGGCTCTCATCGAAAAGCTGAGTCAATTCGGATTGTACGGTCAAGTACCATCGATTGTCGTATCCCGAGGGTCGGAGAACACATTCGACATGCACATACTAACTTATCCCTCCACATTATCGCCCATCCTATTGCCTACTGTCAGCATGTGGTTGTACTACTAGGACGACACGATATGAACAAGTAGAATGCAATATGGTGTGATCGATGGTGCTATCCGGCCACGGTCACTTGGGAAAACCAAGTTACCTGTTGTTCATAGAGCACGGCTCACCTCGGAGACCGTGCGATAGAGAATTCGTGCCTCGTAACCTGCTTGAAACCCTACTCGTAGACAGTCGGGGTCCGCGTGGTTTCTCCAATGATTTCGAATGAGATGGTTGTGGAAACAGAGGCAGAGGCCCGGGCCGAGGCGGTATGTCGTAAAGGATCGGAGGATTATGCAAGCTTTGTGGCGTCTAGCAACACCGCCACTGCTCGTCATCGCGTCTGACTTTGTCCATCATGCCTAGCTTGGTATGTTTTCTCTCGCTCTCGCTTTATCGCCTGTCGCCCAAGCATATCCTATGGCTACCTACACGTCGTATCGCGAAATAAATGGAATAAAGAATGTCCTGCAAGCATTCGAGGCACATTCGGTACGGAGCTCACTTGCGAATGCGCCTCCTTGGGTCCGGAGTTCATTAAACAAAGTTCAGTTCTGTATGACTCAGGGCAAACGCGGCCGTATTCTCCCAGGCACGAGGCTCCAACCTGCTACGGCGGTTGTATTCAGTCTTTCAAACAGCGTCTCCCAGGCTGTGCGTGCTGCATAGCTCCTCGCATTGGACGGAGTTAATCACCTATTGCACCTTGCCATCACTCAAGCATCCCTGCCACCATCCCCCCATCGCACAGCCGCCACTCTCCCGCTGGTGACGTCTTGTTCCTTCTCTGGAGATCCGTCTTGAAACGCGAAAAAAAAAGATCCACAAGAGGAAGACACTCCCCTGCCCGTCTTTCCGTCGCCTCGGAGGCCGAGTCCGTTACGCTGTCCCCAGGACGCGACGCGGATACCGGTGCAGGGTTTTGACCCCGCGCGGCCCAGCCCCCAGATCTGCTTCCGCGATGCACTCTCAGACTACTCGCGCGCGACCGTGGCAGCTGGCTGACTCGGTGCCAACCGTGCATTGCTGGCGTATTCGAGTTTCGCCGGCGAACCGCCTCCTTCCGAGGCCGAAGACCGAACGTTGAACGTCCCAGTATCTGGGTCCCGGACACATCGTATCCACCATATGGGGCTGCGTGTATATAACCCTACGTTCCCTCGCCGTGGCCAGTCATTCACCCTCGGTTTCGCTGCTTGCCCGACCAGTCCCGACTCGACCAGACTCGACCGAAGCATCCATCTCGCGCAGCGCAGACGCAGCAGCAGGACATAAAAGACAACTTGCACTCGTCGGCCTTCTTTCCTCTCCACAACATGACTCTGTTTTCGACAGCTCCCACTGCCTCGACGTCGACTCCAGTTGACCTTATGCACCACCTCTCGACAGAGGCACGGTTGCGCAAGCCCAATCCCATGAAGGCGATATGGAAGCTCACGCGTCGCAAGCCTAACATGGTATCTCTTGCCAATGGTGAGTGGTTCTTTCGGCATTGTGTGGATGTAGCAGGATGCTCATGACTCCCCAGGCGACCCCCACTTTTCTCTGTACCCGATCCGCAAAATTGAGTTTGAGATGGCTTCCGTTGCTGAGGAAGACCCGGTGGCGTCGTGGCGGGCAGGACCCAGCGCGCCCTCACACACCCTGACGTCATCAGTACACGACCCATGCGCGCTCCCAATCCAGGCAGGGATGCAGTATTCCGCAGGAGCAGGCCTCCCCGACGCGCAGCGTGTCGTTACGGAACTCACGCAATTCTATCACTCGCCCGCGGACCACCTCTGCACACTCACCCTCGGCAACTCGGACGGGATCACGAAGTGCTTCCGGCTGCTCGGCGAGCCGGGCGACACCTTCCTCGCGGACGAGTTCACATTCAGCTCCGTGACGAACGTGCCGCTCGCGCAGGGCATCCAGTGGGTCGGCATCAAGATGGACGACGGCGGCATGATCCCGTCCGAGCTCGAGCGCGTCCTCGCCACCTGGGACCCCGCGCGCGGCCGCCGCCCGCACGTCATCTACCTCGTCCCCTGCGGCCAGAACCCGACGGGCTCGACGCTCAGCCTCGCGCGCCGCCAGGCGATCTACGCCCTCGCGCAGCGCTTCGACCTCATCATCATCGAGGACGACCCATATTTCTTCCTGCAGTACGACTCCCCCGACTGCGCGACGACCGCCCCGGAGACCCCCTTTGCGCGCTCGTTCCTCTCGCTCGACACCGACGGCCGCGTCGTGCGCGTCGACTCCTTCTCCAAGATCATGGCGCCCGGCATGCGCCTCGGCTGGATCACCTCCAGCGCCGCCTTCCACGACGCGCTCGTCTCGTACACGGACTCGTCCACGATGCACCCGCACGGCTTCGGCCAGATGCTTCTCGCCGAGATGCTCTCGCCCTCGGGGTGGCAGCTCGCCGGCTTCGACCGCTGGGTGCGCTCGCTTCGCGCCGAGTACCACCGGCGCCGCGCGCACTTCCTCGGGCTGTTCGCACAAGAGGTGGCGCCGACGGGGCTCGCGGGCGCCGGGTGCCCCGAGGCGGGCATGTTTGTGTGGATCCGCGTCAACGTCAAGAAGCACCCGCGATACCGTGCGAACCGGCGCATCGCGGGCGGGGACGTGAAGGGCCCAAGAACGAACGTGAGCGAGCTGATGGAGGAGCTGTTTGAGCGCTGTCTGGACGGGGGGCTCGTCGTCATGCCCGCGAGCATCTTCTCGCTGTCGGCTGACCCGAAGTGGGACGACATGGAAGACCCGGTTGAAGACGTGAGTGCATCTTCGTTCGTGCTGCCTGGCTTTGATCGCCGGAGCTGACTTTGGCTTGACAGCGCGTCAACTACCTCCGTGCAACATTTGCGGGCACCGAAGAGGCGATGGAGCAGGGTTTGACCATCCTGGGGCAGGTCCTCAGGGAGTTCTTCGCCGAGGAGCCAAAAGCAGTTGTTTGAAAAGTTGTTGGTTCCAATTCTCAATTCGTTCTCAATTCGGTTTACATTGCTCTCGTCCACTTGCACGCATGGACTCTATCATTATTACCTGCAAGCTCACCTGTACATACATTACTCGGATCCCAACTGGTACCCTATCCCTAGACGACTAGTACTAGTAGAACACACCACACACATCTCTACAATGGAATAAATGGATAAATTACAATCATACATCCGAGCACAACATCCGACGGTATATGCTGCTACGACAACCACGACAGACGAGAAACTACGACTACAGCCACGCAGAGACCTTGACAGGTTTCCTGACAGCCGCTGAGTTGCCTTCGTTGAACTTGTACGCTACCCGGTACGGCTTGACCTTCGGTCCGCTCGCTGCGCTTTCAGGTTTGTCCTTCGCGACGATGGGGCGTCCAAAGAAGTCAACAGCGGCCTGCACAGCGGCGAATGCGCGAAAACGATTTGCAGAAGTGCAGTGTCAACAAACATGCCCTTTTAGCTCAGGAAACATCACAAACGGCACGCACCTTCTCAGCCAGCTTGTCCTCCTGGCGTTGTCGCTTCGCGACCGGCTGTCCGTCATCCGTCGATGCGTCGTGTTTCGGGCTGCGAGCAAGCAACGAAGATATCAAGTTATTAGCCGGACGTTGCACAGTACACGGGGGAGTGTGTCCCCCGAGCAAGAGATCACTTACGCCCCGCCGAAGAACGCGGACTTGCCACCCTTGTTCTTCTCGTGGCCATCAGCCTGGCGGGCGATGACCTGCGCATCGATCTATATACAGGGCATCACAGTCAGTGCCCGTCTCTAGTCCGCAACAGCGGTACCGCTTCTGCCAGTCTGCCAGATGCTAGATGCGACCCACCTCAGCAGCGACAAGATGGCGCACCGCGTAGCGCGAGACCGCGATGTCCGCCGCGCGCCGCCCGTCGTACGTCACGAACACGTCGATGGGCGGGTCGAGTCTGTACACGAGCTGGCCCTCCTCCGTCTTCTCCTGCACGAAGCGCAGCTCGAGGTTCGCCATCACACTCACGAGCCGCGCGAGGAGCGCCTTCTCCGCGGGCCGGATCACCTGGCTGTTCACTGGGCGCAAGGGTGGGGAGATGATGCGGTTCAGGTAGGGCGCGAGCTCGAGCTGCATGTACGCGTCGTGCGCGAGGTGGCGGTAGTCGCCTGCGCTGCGCGAGGCGGCCGTGCGGAGGCAGCGCGCGAGGGACTTGTAGATCTCCTCGTTTGTCTTGAGCTTCGTGTAGTGCTAGGTTAGGGCGTGCATCGTCAGCAATGATCTTGGTTATTCAATTCCAATTCCAAAGGAGTATGGCGCACCTCCCAGTCGGCCTTTGGCCTCTCAACCTTTGGCGCTCCCCGATCCTGGAAAAGCGGGTAGAATGCGACGAGGGGATACGACATGTACGGCAGGAGGGCATATTCCCTCTCGGCACGCATTGCACCCATGAGCACGTCCCACCTGCACAACCACTCCGTGCCCTTTAGGTATCGGTCGAACGAAGCGTCATGCCGATGTAAAAGAGCATAATGCTCGAAGCAGCCTATGCAACAGAGCTCTCATCAGCCCCCCCTCACCAAAGAAGCTCCAAGGAAAGAACCACTGCCTACCAATAGCAATCTTGTCCAGCGAATCGCAACTCTCGACCGCCATGCTCAGCCTCGTCACAAACCTCGGCTCGTCCTCCCTTACACCCATCTCCTTCGCCCGCTTCTTCGACAGCGGCGCGAACAGGTCCCCCAGGACAGTCATCATCCCCACCTCCGCCTCCTTCATCCCCCGCGTCGCGCTCCTCACCACCCCCTCCGTCACCATCCCCTTTGTGCCTGTTTCCCCGCCCGTGCTCACAACCATCCTCGCCTTGAGCATCTGCAGCGTGTTCAAGCACCCACGAAAGTCGCCCTGCGCAACGCCCACGAGTGTCGCGAGCGCCCTCGCGTCCGCCTTGAGCCCCTCGCGCTCGCAGATCTCGCGCAGACGGCGCACGATGTGCGTGTCGTGCGGCCGCGCGAAGCGCACGATGCGTGCGTGCTGGCGCAGCTTCGTCAACGCGGACGCGTACAGGTCGTTGCAGATGCAGATGATTGGCCGGAGGAGGGGACGGGCGTGCTGCTCGCTTTTGCCACGTCCCCGTGCGCTTTTCTTCTGTGGCCGGTCGTAGGTGAGCTGGATGAGCTTGTTGATAAAACCGCCGGACTATGCACGAACGTGGTATCAATACGTGACCCCAAAAAACTTACTAGAAGACTTACCGAGTCCGGTCCGCCTGTTGCACCGTCGATCTCGTCGATGACGACGAGGTTGGGCTTCGAGCTGCCGATCCTGGCGCCGCTTTCGAGGGCGGGCCGTATTCGCTCATCGACGACATCGGCAGAGCGTGCGTCGCTAGCGTTGATCTCGAAGACATTGTATCCGGCGTGTTGGGCGACGACGTGCGCGAGGGTAGTCTTTCCTAGGCCAGGAGGACCCGAGAGGAGTAAGAGCTATGGAGGCACACCGCACGCATTGATTAATCCTCTCGGTGTATGCGGTACGACTAACGGAAAACCAACCTTTTCCCGTGGCCGTCGCCATTGATCCAGGTTCTCGCCATTGCCATCGTCTCGGACACGTTTTCGTCCGCGGTTCTTGTTCTTCCCGAATACGCAACTATCCCACTCCTTGACCCACGATAAGACTTCGCGGTGTACGCGATCGTCCCCGAGAAGTTCCGTAAATCGTGATGGGCGGTACCGGTCGACCCACATGAGGGTGTTTGTTGTGGT
>BACB01000427.1:0-50045 GCA_000338015.2 Ganoderma multipileum BCRC 37180 | reverse complement strand
ACTCACTCATTCGAATTCGATTCGAACGCACATTCTTCGAGTTTCTCGGTGCTGTCACCTCTCAGATTTCTTCGTCCGTCGCTGGCTCGCTTGCAACGATGGCATCTCTACTGAAGGAACAAGAGAAAGCCAAGGGGAAGCGCAAGGCGGACGCTATGGAGGTAGACGAAGACCATGTACCAGTTGCGAAGAAACCGAGGAACAAGCAGAGGGTGCTCATGCTCTCGTCGCGTGGAATAAACCATCGCATGAGGCATCTCATGAACGACCTTGAGGCTCTATTGCCACACGTGAAGAAAGGTGTGTCTGTCAAATGCTCTCTAGTCGCGCTCAGCCCTAAGCCGTCCTCTGTAGATTCGAAGCTCGACTCAAAAAACCACTTGCACCTCCTTCCCGAGCTTGCCGACCTCCACAACTGTAACAACACTCTGTACTTCGAGGCACGTCGCCACGAAGATCTCTACCTATGGGCAGCGAAGACGCCAAATGGGCCTAGCATCAAAATGCACGTACAAAATGTCCACACCATGGACGAGCTCAAAATGACGGGCAACTGTCTAAAAGCGAGCAGAGGGATTTTAAGCTTCGACAAGGCATTTGACGAGAGCGAGTGGGGGAAGCTCACCAAGGAGGTCTTCACGCATGTGAGTTGCTCCTTCCGCTTCTGATCGGGACCGCCTGTGCGAACCTGCATACCCACAGATATTCGGTGTGCCACCGCAAGCGCGAAGAGCGAAGCCGTTCATCGACCATGTTCTCACGTTCTCCATTCTCGACAACAAGATCTGGTTCCGCAATTTCCAGGTGCGTGTGTATGCACATACAACAACAGTGTTCGCCAGTCCTCATACGGCTATTTTGTCCCCACACGAACAGATTGTCGAGAAGGACCCATTGCAACCGAACGGACCTCCGCAAATGTCCCTCACCGAGATCGGGCCCCGCTTCGTTCTGACACCCATCCGTATCTTCGAGGGCGCGTTCAGCGGCGCGACTGTGTATTCAAACCCAGGTATGTCCTCTCTTCCCGCTTTTTTTGTCCTCTTACTCAAATGCCCTGTAACAGAGTTCGTCACCCCCGCCGCGGTACGATCGGCGATGAAACGCGAAAAGGGCGAGAAGTACGGCAGCAGGAAACACGCCCAGGCGGAGCGCGGGCTGCGGAAGGACCTCCGGAGGCTGGAAGAGGACGAGCTGGCCGTGTCGAAGGTGTTCGCGTAACTTTCATACAATGCGATCGCCTATCGTCGCTGAGATCGTCGCGCGCTACTTATTCTTGGCTAAATCTATGCGATGCAGACAACTTTGCCGTGCGTCTTGTCCGTGGGACCATCCAGAGCGCGCCCATGATGGAATGGTATTCCGATATTCGGACCTCGGACCAACTGTGTTCAAGATTTTACGTCCCATTCAGCGGCATGAAGTCAATGCGTTGGGGTTAGCCGTCAACGCAATCGAGAAGTCAGGCTGCTTTGATGTGCAGTTCGCCGCCATCCGAAGAACGCGGAAGTGGCAGGAGAAGTCCCAACGACGCAAGCCACGCTATATTTCCCCCTCATCACTACGTAGTACACATGCCCAGCACTAGCCGACGGTGCTCCCAAGACCTGCCATCGACGCTGCGAAGAGCATGGAGAAGAAATCCTGCCCCGACAGAGGCAAGCGCATCGTGGACGGTTTCGACGGGCCTGCCTCAGCTTGGCTATGCGAAACGTCTAGTTGGCCGGTCCACAAATCAACACCGCGAGCACATCTCAAGAAACATTACACGCACTCGATAGTCCCTCTGAACGTGCCTTCGTGATGTGTGGAAAGAACTGGTGACCGGAAGACGGCGCCGTCCAAGTCGAAACTTGAACGCTTTCGGCTGACAATCCGTTCGGGTTCGGGTTCGGGTTGCGGGGGCCACCTCCTATCCATGCCGGTTCAAGAGCAGGCGGCTGCTCCTCCGCCGGGGGCGACGAATGGGGTGACGAAAGCGTGGCGGCGGAGGGCGGGGCGTTACCATCCTCTAGCCGCTTCGCGAGCGCACGAACACAGATCGAGCACTCGCACCCGACTTCTTGCATCACAACCGCGGCGGCGGGCCACGGGCTTCGCTTGACGAGCATACCCTCAAAGGGAGACTCGTACATCACCCCGGGGTACCGCGCGACTGGGCCGAAACGAGAGCGAGCGCATGGCTCGGGCCCAGCCGGAGTTTCACTGGGAGCGGGTGTGGGGCGTTGAGCTTCGTGGTCAAGCACAATTAGGTTGTGGCCTGGCACGCGGTCAGATAACAGGACGCGTACCGACAGCCTGAGCTTCGTTGTGCAGCGCAATTTGCATTTGTAGGTTGTGCATGAATGACAGGAACTGCTGGGCCGGGTCTTGACGCGCCTCGTGCTTGTGATGCTTGTGGCGGCGATCTGGTTGCTTGCCCTTGATAATTTTGAGCTTTTCCGTGGACGTTGAACTGTGAATCTGCGGGCTGCCGTCCGCCGCGGTGTTGGACTGGAGACGACGGGTTGGAATTCGGAAGTACGTGAACATGGCTGGCGACACTGGGGAACAGAAGGATAGGTAGATGGACTTACCCCGCCTGGAAATGCCCCGTGTAGGGAGGGTAACGCCGCGATCGAGTTCGTGTGGACCTGGGATACGTTCTCAGCGTTGGAGCGCGATCGCGGCCGGCCGGGCTTGTTGAGCCCTTTTTGACGGAGGACGTCGACGAAGGTATGAGCTGCCCCGCTCTGGGAAGTGGCGGGTGGGGCGGGCACTAGGTAGAGAGGCCAGAGAGAAGCAGTTGGTGTGCATCTATTTATGCACCATGCCGCCCTTGATCGGGCAGACGACGTACACATTCGTTTTGTCAGAGACGGTTGGACCTCATCCTCCTGCCCTACAGGGATTAAATCGCCTGTGGGCTTACGCTTGGTTGGCCCATGCGAGGCCGGCGCCGTTTGCGTTCGCTGCAGCGGTGTATTCAACGATGAATCAGATGTTTGTTGCATCGATAGCAAAAGGATGTGGCTGACCATATCGAACTGCCTGGAAGGATGCTTGGCAGGAGTCGCCTCGAAGTAGGTGGAGTGCACGAGCGACATCTGACGCTGCAGGCTTTTGTGTGAGGGAGGACTCGGAGCGGCGACATCGCGCAACCCGCAGCACTATACGTTCAAATCGAAGCCTGCCGTAACTTCGTACGGCGTGGTAGCGGGAATTTCGGTTAATCAGGGGATGACTCGGTCGAAACTTTCCTCGAGGTTAGAAATGGAAAGAGTTGCCAAAGTCAGCTTTTCAAAACGCCGAAACCCTGAACACGATGCAAGAAGACCCGGGTAAGCGAACCACGGACGACGCGGAGGCGAGATACGCAATGTAGATTTACGTACCGGAGAAGAGGGTGCTCCTGCAGTGTATCAAACCGTGTACGACAGCCCTGCTAGAAGCTCAGCCGAGACGGCAAACACGCAAGCACGGGGTCCCAGGAAGCGAGGATTGACTTCGCCTAGCTGCGATGGGGAACAGCACTACCCTCCTTAACCAACTCGGATTGACCTTGTCCCTGCACTGCGGTGCAACGCAGACATGATCCTGTAGAATAACACATTGAATATGTCAGAATTTCGCCGTCTACACGCCGAGTTCCAATAGTTCGGTCTACGGGGTCACCGAGGGTCACCGTCAGAGGTGTTACGATGACTTCCAACGGCACCGGGGTTGAAAAGGAGGAACCTGCGGGAAGGATCGGTGACAGACGTCAGATAAGCATGATACAACAATAGATTAACGTCCACAAAGTAGCAACAGTGCAGAAATGCGCAGCAGCTTGGACATGGCGCCGAGTCGTACCGGAGCCGTCACGGTGCGAGCCCCAGCGGCGGACTCGAAGCAGGTGTAGACTCAGCGTCGTCGCTGTAGAGCGCACATCAGACCAAGCGAAAAAAGCCAACATAGAGTAAGTGGCGGGTGAACCTCAGATATCGTGGTGTCTGAATCCATTCAACGATGTTGACTCCAGGCAAGAGAGACACCGGTGGGCGATCTCAGATCCGACAGTAGGTAACGCGCTCTCCAGGCGCTTGCCAGCCGTTATCGGACGCCACCACCTGTAAGTACTGATCATGACCAGCCCATACCTTCTTTGCGGGTAACCCCACGAAGTCGACAATCGTCTCTAGCGACTGTAGCGTACGCCTGAAGCGGTGGACGTGTTGGAATGCCTGGGATGCTCCGAGTCACACAGGCTGGCCCGGACCGCCACGGCGAGGCATCTCGGGGCGATGGCCACCGTACGCGTGCCAATGCTATCAAGACGACCCTGATAGCACACCTGCGGCGGCTGCGGATGGGCTCTTTCATACCCTTCAAGAAGACGAAGAGGATACCAGATATACTGCACAGTAGTGAGTTCCCCGTATGTTCTCTCTTTTCCTTCAACAATTCATTCGAATCTGTCTGATCTAGCGCGCATGTAGACTCCCGCTCGATCCAGCCCCAATCTGCCAAACTCCCCCCACGCAGCATCTTTGGGCGGGTCCCGGTTGCCGACAGCGACCGAGTCGCATACATTTAGGACAGACCCCAGTGGTATGCTCTCCTCTCACCCATCTTCCCCGAGCTCCGAGGTGAGCTCCTCCCCACCGTTTACGGCGAATGCCGCTACTCACCTCCATCCGCGTCACTGTCCCACAGGGCCCCCGCACAATGCTCCCACGCAGCGCTGTTTTCGGCGAACGGCCGGCTGGGATACAGCCTACTCGTCCCGCGTTACAGCCCAACTCTCACCTCACCACGGAGGTACTCTCCCGGGCATCAGTATGCGAAGTCCGCTCGATCCTTTCGTCCTTCAACATCCCCCCAGAGCTCGTCCTTCACATCATGGACATCGCGGAATACCACCCGACGTTGCGCGCGGAGCGTTTCGACAAGGTCACGATCGCAGCTGGCTGGAAGGCCGATACGGAGGCGTGCTGGGCCGCCAAACTCTACCTCGTCAGTGAACCCCTTCCCCGCTCTCCTGACGACCTGTTTTGGAGGGTGAAGAAGGTGTCGTGGGAGCTGGAAGGACACGATCAGGGCTGGGCAGACGAACGTGGAGGTGCGTGGCACCGCATGGAGTAGAGCCGGCATGGTTGGTCGCTCACGTCGTTCCAGGGGAATACGAGCGGTCCTGCTCCTGGTACGACGCATGCATCTTCAGACCTATTCGGGCCGACGGGGGCGAGGAGGTCCCAAACTTGGCAGATGTGGGCCTAATGCATTGCACGTTCAATAATCCGAAGCGAGGCATGCTCGAGGGGCAACAGCTCATGATGTTAGGCTCCGCTGGGTGGTCGATGGTCCCAAACGGCGATGGGTTCACCTGGCGTCTCCAAAACAACCGCATTGCTCAGCGGGAAGTCGAGCGACACGTCTTCGAGTGGTCAGTCGACCAACGCGGCGTCGATTCGGATGCGAGGAACCACGGCTCCTGCGATGGGGAAGGGTTCGTGAAGGCGCTGCGACCCGGGGATAGAATCGGAATATGGATGCGAGCCAAGCAACGAGGATGGGAATGTTACACCAATAAAGCGTCGGTCGAGGTCATGTACGAGTTCCGTTGATGCTAACGATGTCGTTTATTTGTAGAAGCCCACTATGCACGTACTTGCATTGGCAAGGCGCAGCTGATAGTACTGATAACGATCTTTTATTTAATTTGTTCAGATGTAGCACGGCTGCAACCTTCAGTCTCATCGCAAGCGGTAGCGAGATAAGATGTCACAGTACAGCGAGTCCCTCTCCGGGTGCGGTTGAAGGAACCACACGGACCAGGAGGGGAGGGAAGTCATCTTCTCTCCCATTGCTCCCATCCTCGGACATTCGTCTGTTCATCAGCGGATGCCCCAGCCCTAGTTGCCAGCCTGCGATCTTCCATCTTCCTCACCTCTTCCCAGAAAAGCCTCTCAAGATGCCTCCAGGCGCCGGACAAGCGGGCGATGCGGCAGCAGGCCGCGTGTATGTGGAGATTGTCGCTCGGTAGAAGCTTTTGCGCTTCTGGCTTGGAAGGCAAGGCTGTCATTGCTCGGAAGTGGTCTGAGAAAGGAGGTCGCTGTGGATGGGGTCTCAGAGCAAGAGACTTGACGCGAGCTTAGGAGTAGAAGCGAGTACTTTGATGACGTACCCCCGCAAGATCGAAGATCTCATAGATGTCTTCTCTCCCCGTCAAGGGTACGCCCAACAGCGATTAATGGGCCCTGCCCTCGACAGTATCATGACACTGTCTGATATGCGCATGCGCTGCAACTTGAATAATGTAGACATCAGCCGTGGGGGTCGCGGTAAGGACATACTGAACTTACGTGGCTCGAGGGTGGTTAACCACAAGTGGATGTTTTGTTCCCGTCGTCCTGAACTTGAAGGTCGGCGAGAGGGAGAGAGGGTCCACGGTGCGATCGTTTACGTTCAGAACAGGAACTTCAATTGATTGAGGCGACGCGGTCACGTGTGCCACGCTGCTGCGGAGGATAATATCATCGCCACGGAGTCGACGTCTTGACCTGCTTTCCGAGTCAGCAACATTGTAACTGTGTGGACCTTACCCGTAAATACTTCACCTAAGAGATCTGAGGTATGTATCACCGCATAACCCGCAATGATACAGTAGTAACAGTCGTAGTACGAGTCGCATCATCTCTTGATTGCTGAGGATTTGCAGGATCGATACCAGAATGGGTGAGCGTTGTCCGTAACATAATCCTCGAGCTCCCCGCGACTAAGCAGAACCTGGTCTCACTGGCAGGAATCTCTCTCTGGCTCGTTCCCAACGAAGAGGACTCGGAAAAGATCAAGCTCGTCATGCAAAATAAACCAACCCCTCCGACCTTGAAACCACCCTCGTCGTTCCCCACATTCCACCCCCACATCACCCTTGCCACAGCATCCGACGCAGCTGCCCTCCGAGCAGCGCTTCCGTTAAACCAGCCCGCCATCCCTGTGCAATTCAAGTCTGTGGACGTGGGCGAGAAGTACTTCATGTCGGTCTACGTCGCCGTGCATTCCCCTGATCGTCGCCTCCAATCCATCGTAGTAAATGTCCGCAAGGTGCTTCCACACACCACACAAGTGCGTAACGCGACAGCAGGTGGCATGTATCCGAAGGTAAGTTGGGTCCGGCAGCGGGAGGTTCGGACTCGGAGTCTTCGCGACGAAGCGCACCCTCTCCAAGTGGCCCTCGAGAAACAACGGCGATGGCGCACAGACGCGGTAGCAATTTGGCTGCGGCGGGATCAGCTTGAGCCAAGGCTGCTAGTGCCGCGTAGTAACTACACCTTGTTTTCCATCTAGCTTCTCCCAGTCTAGTAGTACTGCACTGTGACTCACACTGACGTGCAGCTCGCGCGTTGTGCAGCCGGGAGTGAAACGACAAATTAATCAGGAGCACAACTTCCCGTCCGAGAACAACGTTTCTGCGAGGATACTTGGAAACCACATACACCAGCACCCGTTATTCGGACCCTCCACGCGGTCGGCTAAACTAAGCGTTCCCTAAGTATACAAGAGCCCTGGGCCGCTCGGTGCCACCGCTGTGCCTGATCTCAAGCGTATTGGTTATTGCTGTTGCTGCGGTTGAGTCTGTCTCCTGCTTCAAACAGCCAAGGGATCTCTGGGTGCCGAATGTACACGGAAGCCGGAAAATCGTTAGGACAGACGTTCACATGTACTGTACTTAGAAGCTGACGAGCGTTCTCCATCGATCAAGGAGCCGTCGGAGTCACTGCAGTGGCGGCGGGTTGCCATTGTGGCTGTGAGGTTCCAAAAAAGCGCGAGCGGAACACTTTCCCACGGCTTGTCACTGTTCGTGTGCGAACGCGTTCGTTTCATTCCAACCCATCCATAACGCTTTCTCGCTGAGCTTGCGACTAGCCTCTTAGACGTTCGTGGCGCATATTCTGGGACTCGCACTCGTTGTATCAGCCTTTGAATCGCCCCGTGTATCGCCAATACATCGCACAGTCGGCATGCTGGTGTCTTACACCGACAGGGACGAAGCTAAGTACAACGATTTTGCCTCGGGGTATGAAGAGCCTTTACCGAACGTGAGTCCTTCCGTTCAACAGTAAGCAAGAAGAACTGAAGGGATATCCTTCCACACGTTTACATTCCCAGTGGGCGGGTCGAAGATAATATTTTTCAAGCGGAGGACATGATTCCCTTCTGGCAGCGCTATAGACCTTGGCTCGACGCGTTCGGGATCCATCTATGGGAGCTGAGATGTCCGGATCCATACACACCTTTGGAGCGATGGGCTTGTCCCCAACTATCTCAACCTTGTTCGCCCCCCTTCGCTATGCGCTTAGGACGCGGCTCGATGGAGTCGGTAGGCAGGCGGGTCCAGGTACAGTATTCCGTTCGGCAGTGGGGACGACAACATGAAGCTGATGATATCGCAGTCAAAGTTTGGTGTTGGACAGGATGTTTCAGGACACGATGTCTATATCAAACTCACAGACAAAGGCTCGGCCGAGCATCGTATTAATCAGTATCTCCTCAGCCTCTCCGATGAGTCGAAATTGGAACCATGTCCGTATGCCCTCAGACCTGTGGCCGTGCTCGATTCACCCTACGACTTTTCGTTCATTGTAATGCCTTGGTAAGTCAGTCGTCACCACGGGTCGTCCGATATGGCTCATTTGCGGTCGCAGTTGGGGCGCTGGTTTCCAACCGGAAGACCTTGACACCGTAGGCCAAGTTCTGGTATACATTAAGTGCCTCTTGATGGTATGTCGCAATTTAGTTGTCTCAACGCTCACTGTTCGATCTTCATAGGGTCTTTCATTCCTACATGAACATCGCATAGCCCATCGGGTACGCAACAAGTCAGGCCGTGAATGACATAGCGTTGACCCTTCTTTTGCTACAGGATATCCGCGAGTTCAATGTTCTGGTGAATGGTTATTGCCCCGAGCTAGACGAGGAACAGTCTACGGATGTGTTGATGGATCATATAAGGTCTTCCAACAACGTAGCGTTCTGCATCTTCGACTACGATCACGCCATTCAACTTCCCCCGAATACTTCGTTGAAGCATTGTCGTCGTCCTTCGGAGGAAGGCCGCTGTCGAGGATCACCCGAATACCATCCTCCGGATTTTTTATCAGCCAAACCATACTATAACCCGTTCGCTTTCGATGTCGGTTGTTTAGGTACGATGTTTGCGTGCTTTTTCTCGGTGAGTGTCCTTGTCTTCCTGTCGCCAATCCTATTCTCACCTCACGTAACAGGAGGCAGTTCGAGGGGTGCCCCAGCTGGCGCCACTCTTCGCTAAAATGACAGCGCATGTTGTCGAACAGCGTTTCACGGCTGGGGAAGCTTTGTCTTTCTTTGACAAGCATATGACCCAGGTTCCCGAGGACGTACTCGCTTCACCAATCGCGCCGGGATTCAGCTTCGATGCCCTGCGCCACCCCGACGTGTACTGGTCGCTCCTGGGTCCTGAAGATCGCAGCTTTTGGAGCGATTACCAGGTGCCTCCGAGATCGTGGTACAGAGATATGCTCCTGAAACTTGCAGGAACGACAGTAGGATGGAAAGTGCTCTGGTTTGTGCGTCATACTCTCCGTATTTAGCATCCAGGTCCACTCTCGATCCCCTCAACCCACCGTGCTCAACAGAGTTCTTCCTAGACTTGACGCTTGACCCGCTCGCTCTCCATCCATTGGAAACGCGTATCCGAGGTCAGTTCGCATGCTAGCAGCAGCTCCTTCATCGCGTCCGAGAGGGAGCGATACCCCTTGTGCGACCTCCCGCATTGCGCGTCGGACGGCGGAGGGATTGAGTGCACCACGACGCGACGCAAGCGCGGCATCGCATGCTCTCGCATATCGACGCCTTGGGGATCTTGGTCGTCCCCGAACGGACCGCCAGCGAACGGATCGAGGTCAGAAGGCGCTACGCCATCGTGGTGGTGCTCCTCGGTGCTCGGAACGTCGACATCGACGTCAAGCGTGCCGCGCAAGAAGGCGGCGACGCAGCCGTGCGACCCGTGCGTATACGTCACGTTTGACATGCGAGGCGAGGCGCGAGGCGCGGCAGGTGGCGGAGCGCGTCGCGGAGCGTCCACATTTACGAAACGGAGACCGAAGCACGCACTACAAGGTGCCTGCCACTTCCTACACTTGATACCAATAGCTTCAACGCTTGCAACGCCGTTAGTACAAGCATGTATACGTAGTTTGACGACGTACCTTCGCAAGAGAACATCTCATGGTTACCCCCTCCGTACAGCAATGAGCCCCGCGCACGATATCATGGCACTGCTTAGTATGCTTTGCGACCTCCTATTGTAACTTAGACATGTAGCGGAAGGGGTCGGAGTAAGAACTTAGTAACCATGAGCGAATGTTTTGTTTCCGAGTCGTCCTGCGAGGTCGATCGACGACTCGGAGAGATTCAGATCCGTTGCAACCTGGAGTGATGGAACAATAGCGCCCTAGTCACGTGTATCACACTGCTGTGCTGGATGATATAATCAGTGGCTGGACTCACCATTTATGGGATCGGAGCTTGGATCGCAGCAAAACGTACATACTGAGTCCGAGATTCGGAATGACGAATGATAGTCTTTCTGTTCACGACTTCATATTATTATTCGAGAGTCTAAGTGGCGCAACCTAGTAAGAGGTAAGTGTGAAGATGCAGAATCAGAACGAAGTACGCTGATAGATAGAAACCCCTAGCCTTTTTCTACGCAATCACCATGGGAGTTTCCCAATCAACCTCCATGGACGAGGAAGTCTACGACGACCCGACAGAGCCCGTGCACAAAGTCCGCCGGATGCTCTCCCAACTCGGCTTCCCAGCTGAGCTCATCCTCGAGATCATGGACCTCGCGGACTACCACCCCACCGTCTCCATCGAGTGCGAGAATCTCGTTAAAATGCGAGCAGACGCGCACACGAGAGAAGACTCCTGTTCCTCCCGTCTCTACCTCATTACCCCTCCTCTTCCTGCACCGCAGGAGGGCGAGAACTGGCGGATGAGGAAGGTGACGTGGTACATCGAGGGGCGGGACCAAGGATGGGGCGGCGTGCACCCAGGTGTGTCTTGCCAACCCATGGACTTCCGCTGTCTGCGGCCACGTCATGCTGATTCCGCGTCTTAACCCCGGGCGAGCAGGTACTTTCAAGGGCGCATACTCATGGTACGAGGCATGTATCTTCAGGCAGGAACCCGCTCGCCACTCTCTGGACACGGAGAAGTTGAAGAACGATAACCTCGACTCCTTCAAGAGGACTTTCTACCTTTATCGCACTAGCCCCGACATGGTCTCCGTCTTGGAACAGCACCGCGTCGGCTGGTCTCTCCTACAGAGGGATGACGGGAACGTCGTTTGGGACGTACAGTCGAACAAAGTCGCGGAGCGAGAATATGGGGCGTACACGGTCGAATGGCGGGAGGGCGAACCGACAGATATCGAGGAGGCGAAGGTCAACGGTCATGGAGATGGCAGAGGCTTCGTAGAGGCGCTGCGTCCCGGCGACAGAGTGGGCCTGCTGATGCGCGCACAGTACCCCGGGTGGGAGAACACGCTCAGACACGCGTCTGTCGAGCTCATGTACGAAGTCCGGTAGAGAGTCCAGTGTGTATGAGCATCATGTCATTAATCTACATCCAGCGATCCATGTCTGAGCACCGAGGGGTATATATACGTAGGTCGACTACAAGGTCATCTCCCTCCACTCCCTCCGATCGGGGGTCCTACAGAACCACTGCAGCCTCCCACCCGGCCTGCGGTCCAGCACACCCTTCATCTCGGTTCGCTGGTCAGTCACGCCGCGGATCGTCGACACCGCAGACATCTTCAGCAGATCGACGGTCTCGGCCACGGAGACGAGGGTGCATGCCTGGAGGAGCATGACGTCCTTCGCCGTAGCCGACCGGTCGTTGTCGAAGTTGATATCGAACGTGGCTCTGAGTGCCCCCATGCTCTCCATGGCGGGGATGAGTGGCCCCATAGGGTCGTACGAGCAAACCATGCGTACTCGGCGGCCGGTCACCACCTCAACCGATACGTTGTTCATCTCCATGAACTGCGGCGTGCGCCAGGCTACCCAGTTGGGCGACACGACGTGGAGGAACGGGTTCCGGATGCGCTCTCCGGGGCGGGCGCCGCGGATGGTGGTGGCGAGATGGAGTTCGGTGCAGGCCACGAGCTGTAGGTAGTCGAGGACGGAGGAGACCTGGCCGGGGGCATCGTGGACACATAGCGCGGTCAGCGGGAGCGGATTGGCCGTGGACAGGATCACGCTGGGGTTTGGCGCGTCCGTGAGGGCGTGGTCGAGTGTGAGCCTCTCGAGTTGACGGTATGACGTGCACAGCGGCTACATGAAACGTCGAAAGTCGGTGCGTAGCTGAGGAAGCCGCGCCGCGTTTGTCAGGGTTAGGTTGCGGAGCGTGGAGAGCTCAGAGGCGTGGTGGAGGGGGATGTTGACGAGGCGTAAGTCGGCGAGGACGGGGAAGTTGTACGCGGTGAGGTAGAAAGGAGCAGGAACCTGGGATCCTGGGCACCGAACCACAAGATTCAAGGTTCGGAGATTCCTCCATTGTGTCTGGGCGGTGAGACGTCGTACCGTCGCGAGATAGGAAGCTTCGCTTCTAAACTCCAGCGATACCTCGGCGACTACGCTGCTGCTATCGTAGACATCGTCGAGTGGTACTTGACGACTGCCCATAAGGGTGCGGACTTCACTTGCACTCTGGCCGGGGGTCGCTATCAGCACTGTGCGTCCGTCAATCTGACTGTTGTACTCACCATCTTGACCTGTATCGGTAGACTGGTACTTGGATCGGTGTGGAGGGGCGGGATGCTGGAGTTGAGGAAGATGCTGGGGGGTTAAATACGATCACGCCGTTGGCCAAAGCATCGGGCTGAATTACAACTGTTACGCTGTGATAAAGAGCGGCGGCGTTGAACAGCAATGCTCATACGCCGTATCGTACCGAATATGGGTTTGCGGAGCTCCTTCGTGGCCAGAGCGCAACGTGCTCAAAGACATACACGACAAGCCCGACATCCTGGTCAAACACTTAAAGATATTGTCAACTTTAAAGGACAGGTCTTTGAAAGGAGGCCAAACTCACCGTGGAGTATCGCTACGCTGGTGTTATTGAGGACCTAGCTGCAGGACATGGCCAAGGCTGTAACGCAGCTTGCGAATATTCAAACCTTGATTCTTGTTTGACCGTGGAGTCGGGCGTAAAGCATGCCGCACATACCGGTCATAATTTGCAGACGAAACATACAAGGTCCGAACCGCGCCACGCAATCCATGGACTGACCATACACGCAAGACTTGGCGACGCGCTGTCCGACGAACCAAAAACGTTGCAGAAAGAACGGTATAGAGTAGCAGTGGGGATATAAACAAACAATTGAGAACGAACCAAGCCGCCAGGGCAATTGTCCCACTCTCAGAGCCGCGACAAGTCGCGTCCCCAGATACCCCTATCCCAAACCGCCAGCGTCAATAACCGCCCGCCACTCGGCACATGCAATAGCATGCAAGACAACAACAGGAGGACTCACCGACAGACCCAATCGATCATCAGCAGCGCCCTCGTGCGCATGCTGACCTGCTCGCTCCAGTACACGCTGCGCCACGCGTACATCGCCGCGAGCCCGCCCATGAAGCTGAATCGCCCGAGGTCGAACACGGCCGCGTTCCCGATGTATGCGAGCGAGCCCAGGTGCGTGTACCGGAACGGCTGCGCGACGGCGTCGTCCGCGCCCTCGGTCCCGACGCCGTTCGCCTCGAGCACCTCCCGGCGCGCGGCGATTTTCGAGAGCTTCTTGCCGAGGTACTTACCCTGCTGCGACGCAACCTGTGCGGTCTATAGGTGCCGTTTCAGACGAATCTGCATGAAGAGAGATCAGAGAGAGGAAAGAGGCGCACTGCGGGTAACGCCGTGATCTTGTTGCCGACCTCCTGAAGGAGGACGGCGAGCTCGTTCAAGTTCAGGGAGTTGTCCGAGTCCGAGTCGTACAGGTCGAACAGCTCGCGGACCTTCTGGAGCTGGTCCTCCGCCATTGGGATCCGCTTCTTGATGCGTGCGACTGTCCCGCGATCCAAGTCAGCAACGGGCTCAGTCAAGGCGGGAGAGACGCACCCATGATCTCCCATTCTTCGAAGTCGATCTTGCCGTCCTTGTTCTTGTCCGACTCGTCCACCAGGTCCAGGAGGTAGCTCACGACCGAGGTCTCGATCGTGCTCGCGTCTCCGATCGCGTACACCTCGCCCAAGGGCGCGCCCTTGACGCGGAGGTGCGCGTCGACCTCGATGGCCTTCTTGTGCACCTGGTTCGGGAGCTGCTCCGAGACACGCTTCGTGAACGGGTTCATGGCAATGCCGGTGGACCACAGAACGAAGTTGGTGGGGATCTCGAAAGTCTCGATCTTGCCGTCCTCGTTGCGTTTCGTGTAGACCACCTTGTCGGGCTCGACGGCGGAGACGCGTGCCGAGGTGACGAGGTCGATCTTGTCGTGCATGAATTTCTTTTCCGCGTACTTGGAGATGGCCTCCGAATACTAGAGCATTCCCCACAGTCAGGATCAAAGTTTATAGATTATGGAGCGACATACTGTGTTCAGGATGTGCTCGCGACTTTGAATGACGTGAATCGACACGTCCTTTCCACAGATCTTCGGGAACTACACACCTGCTACGTTAGAAGAATTCAACTCTTCAGCTTGCGGAGCTACTTACGTAGTTAAATATGTCCTCCTGGCACAAGTCATAGATCTCCGCCGCGGTCTCAACACCAGTCGGGCCGCCACCGCATACAACGAAACTCAGCAGCCGCTTGCGCTCTTCTGGGCTAGTTGTCGGCAAAGAGGCCGCTTCAAAGTTGTCTGCAGAGAACAACTTTAGGTTATGAGTAGCATACATTGTTCACGACGCGTACCAATGATCCGTTTCCGAATAGCCTGTGCGTCAGATATCGTCTTCAGCTGGTAACAGTGCTCCAAACCAGGCACGCCGTGCGTGCTCGAAGTGGATCCGACCGCGATGATGAGCTTATCGTACCTGTATGCGCGTCAGCAAGCGGTGGGGCGCGAAGTGGTCGTGTGGAGGGAACGTACGGGATATACATGCGGACACCGGGCCCTCCGCCAGGAACGATAGTCTCCACCTCCAGGAGACGCTCGGACATGACAAGATCAATTGCGCGGGCATTGATGAGATGACCACGGAGGCGAGCTACAATCTTCCGCAGGGGCTCTACGAGGGAACGGACTGAGACCGTCCCCACTGCCGCGGCTATCACAAGGGGCAGGATGAGTTTTACTCGCTCGCGCACAAAAGGCAATGAATACTGACATGGAAGAAGAGGTGTGAAGGTCGTATATGTTTCGGGAGAAACGATCGTTACGTGGTAGTCTCCAGCTCTGAGCTTGTCTATGACACCCACCGCCTGTGATGAGGTGTGTCATGGCGAGGCATATGCTGAATACGAAGAGAGAGGACGTACACCCCAACCTCCGCCCACAATAACCAAGTGCGGCTTTTCAGAAAGCTGACGATTCTCCTCGTCTTCGATGTCGCTGAGCAGGCGCGAAACGATTGGGAGGTTCTTCGGACCTCCATGCTTCGGAGAGAGGGCGCGCGGGGCTATGGGGACACCTTCGATATTCTAGCGCATGGTTGAGAATAGAGTATTAGGACCTTTCAGAGATACTCACGCGTTCTGAGTAAGTAAATGCATCGTGCAAGAAGACAGCAGTCGTCAGAAGAACGGAGCCCACAATAGTCGAACCAGCCAGGAAGAACGTGTAACGTGCGACTGTCCGGGCTCGCCTAAACCAGGTCGAAGGTCGCGATGCGGCTTGTTCTGTCGCGTAAGTTCTGCCAGCGAGCGAGCTGCTAATTACAGGAAGCGAGAGACGAGCGGAGGCGGGACGAGGCAACCTGTGGGGAGGCGACAGGCGCTGCAACCCCGACCTCATTGGAGGGCGCATTGTCCGGAGCATGTCCGACGAATGGGGGAAGACCGAGCAAGCCAATGCCCGTATATATGCCGTTGGTGTCGCGAATGGTGGTGAATGGGGGAGGTGACAAGAAACAGTTCATCAAGCGGGACGCGCCGTGTCGGTGGTCGCCCGGCGCGCGCGGCTGCACGCGCAGTGCAGGCACTGAAATGATGTCACTGGCTTCGTATGCGCGCACGCGGCAGGCGTCGCCGAGCCCCACTGTCTCTCCATTCACCTCTCATGCTCCTCCAATTCTGTCCACATTCAACGCCCTCGTTCCAATGCCCATGCGTGCATCGCGGCGACCCGGAATAACCTGTATGGGGCACGACGCAACAAACGGGCGTCCCAGAACTTGCAGTGCGAGGGCTAGACAAGGTCACGAAGTACTGTGTACCAGAACCAAACCCAGGCCCGAGTCCCTGTCACGGAGGACATGTGTCTCCCCTAGCCCCTTCCCATGAGTACGTAGTATGGTCACAGTCTCTCCAAAACGTGCGTCAAGAGCCACCCTACCTACGTCTAATCCACAGTGTATACCTCTCGCACCATCATGACGTCCTCTCTGTCTCCGCACTACACAAGGTACGCGGGTCTTTTATCTACTGTTCATTCTTGATGCGAGCATATATTCATCTACTCGTTGGCGATAGGGGACGCTACATTGCTACATCGCCAATAACTTGCCTCGTTTTCGAACACGTACCTCTTCCTCGTCCCCTTCATTGGCAAGTTCTTGTACTGGGTTTTATCAGATCCGCTTGCGCGGAGCATTATAGCGCGCTAGCATCCTACAGGTGGTCTTACACCGGAGCATCACCCCAAACAGTCTAAGATCTTCATCACTGTCCTTCCGTCCACAAGCCGTTCAACCATGGACAATCTACCTGTGGAGCTCATCGCCCTGATCGCGTTCTGTGCGTGTACGGATGGTGGTTTTACTGGGGCCTCACTCTCCATCGTGTCAAAACGCGTTCGGGACGCGACCCACTCCGCACGCTTCCTCTCAGTTTCTCTCGCATCGTCTCCCGGACACCTTGGCCGATTCCTAACCACCTACCTGGCCCAACGTAAACGCATCTCGGAGGTTATCCCACAGGTCCGACACCTCTTCCTTTCCCTCCTACCCCTCGAGGGTGAACCTCTCTACCGCTTCCCACCTCTCCACCCGGCCCTCATTCTGGGTGAATACGACAGATACCTGGGGCACCTAGGCGAGCTCGGCGACGAGTACGGTGCGACGGTATGTTACCTCGTCCAAACCCTCGCCCCGCACCTCGAGACCTTCGCCTTCGTGCGCGGGGAGTGGAAGAACGTCCCCCAGATGCACTGCGCCTTCCCATGCCTGCGCGAGCTCACGCTTGTCGACGGGGCCCCCGAGTTCCTGCGGATCGGAGTCGTGCCACAAGGGCGCGTGCCGCTCTTCCCGAAGCTTGAACGCCTGCACACGATTGAATGCTTCTACGCGCGCGCAGTGGACCTCCGCCAGTGGGCGCCGCACGCCCCCGCGCTCACGCACATTCGGATCTCGGGGCTACACTTCAGGGACTGTCCGACGGTGTCTTCGCTCAAAGACGTTTCACGTGCGTGCTATATGCTATATGAAATGGGAGTTTGGCATTGGATTAACGGACGCTCGTCGACATACGCATACAGGCGCACTTGGAGAGGAAGACACGGAGCCACCGTTCTTCCCCTATCTCCGACATGTCCTTGTCCAACCGACGTCCGCGAAGCGGCATCTTGAGTTCATGCAGTTGGGCCAGCGTCGGCTCCGCGCGTACCTGCAGACCGCGGCGGAGAAGACAAGACGGGGCATCGTGTTTGAGGTACTCCCTGCGCACGACCCGTTGTACGGCACGGTCGCGAACAACAGTGTAGAAGGCGAGAGCGACGCGGAAGACAACGAAGCGCGTGCGATGTTAGCCCACTGGGCCCAACACGAGATACGGGGCCGGACGGAGACAGGACCGGCGCGGTGTATCCGGCTCGCAAAACGGGAGTGGGAGGGTAGGATTGAAGGTGGGGCTGGGTGTTGGGCGAAGGATTATCTGTTCTAGGGTTGCTTCATCTTTCATAGGTGAGCGGCATGCTGAACTTCTGAATATACTTATTCATCCTCTACCGTCTAGTGCACCTTGTACCCAATTTCCTCTGTTAACCACCCAGTGCGAAGATTGTCCAGGAAATTCTAAAGCCAACGTTGTCGTGGTGCAGGGCAACAACGGAGTTCTCGGTGAATAGGACTCTACAATTGTTCGGCAAGCTGGAATGTAGGTGCGTCTGCTGCTCTTGTTAAGCATCTTCCTCGGTGAGCGTCACATTCGGATGCTTGCCCCAGACATCGACTTCACATCCTTTCTGGAGGACATACCTTCCGGTTCTTTCTCCACGCTTCACTCGAAGCATCCTTTCAAATTTTAATGGTGGGTCTACCCCGCCCCCCACGCAAGGTTCGCCGCTGTAGCCATCGCAAAACCGGAAAAAATCGACCGGACAGAACGGGCATGCCTCGCGCCTCGTCCTACACGCAATCGTCCCCCCCCCCCTTCCAGGCACACGTGTCTGAGCAAAACCGTGACTACGTCCGGGCCGTCATTCAGTTGCCCATGGCTGGTAAGATACAGAATTGCCACCGAGGGGCCTCGCCCATGAACGTGGCAATACCGACAGCCGCTCAATCCCAACCAGTTTGCCCAATGCTCCGTCATTACGTGAAACATTGATGCCTTAGCAAACTTAGCCTTGACCCGAAGAGGCCGAGCAGGAGATGATCCCGTCGCGTCGTGAGGCCGCGGACTCATGCCTGCCACTGTACCAGCCTGAACTCCTTATGCGTGCAGTCCACACCGTGTCGGGGATCCCGGGCATGCTGCATTTACATGATTGATGCTGGGAGTCCGAGAGAAAAGATAACGATACTCTCCTAGGGGTGACGGGCAGTGGGTTCCCGGGGTATACAAGCTGCGCACTGTCACGCCCCGTCATCCCGAGGACTTGGAAGTGCTGGAGGCTCAGAGCGGCGTCGGTAAATGTCTCCTCGTCCCCCGTGCAAGCCAGTGTCCCCGATGATAGATTCAGCCTGCTCATGGATTCTCTGAGATGCATATGAAGGTTCTGGGATCCATTCCTTCGTACCACTACTTATATAGGCGTTCTTTACGCGAAAGGATTCGCAGAAAGACACCAAGATTAGCACGCCGACACCCACAACGATTACTGGTGTCAGACAGTAGACAGTGGCACTGTCTTGTCCTGATCGTCGACGACGCGAGATGTGCCCTAGTATTGCAATTGGCAATCCCCATCTCACCACCCCACAAACGCACAACACACGAACTGATGGGTTTTGCCAAACCAATCCCTTGCATTGCCTTTTGTACCAGCCGCACATCGTTGACAGTAGGCTACTGTGAAAAACGTCCACGCCCCGCGCGTCGCGCGGGGCAAAAGCTAACTAGAGCTATAGTAAAAATGCGTTGCGTTGCCCGTACGCGCACGGGTATGTGAGTGTGAGTGGTCGTGAACTGTCCCGAGGTCCCAAAACGATACGATACGATACGCGCAAGTCCGCCAATAAGAATAAGCTCCCCCACTTCTCCCGTCTCGGCCAGCCCTGCGAGTTGTGCGCCACGCCCGGCTTACGCGGGCGCGACGGCTAGGCTAAGCGCGGAGCTTAGAGAAGGAGCCCGAAGGAGAGACCGGCGAGCGACAGGAGCGTCGCGCCGGAGAAGGCCATGGAGGCAGCGCCGTTCGCGCCTGCCGTCGTTCCGGTCGCGGAGGGCGACGGGGTCGAAGCCGCGCCGCCAGTGCCGACGGCGGCAGTTGAACCGGCAGTGGCACCAGTTGAACCGGCGGCGGCGCCCGTGCCAGAAGCAGCGGAGGCGCTAGAGCCAGTCGTGCCGCTGCCCGAGGGGGAGCCGTTTACGGCGTTGGAGGAGGCCGCAGCCGTCTTGAAGGCGTCGTAGGTCTTCTCCGCGGTCGGGTTCACGGCGAAGACCATGCCTGCCTGGCAGTGCCTATTAAGGAGGGACGTAAGGGACTGCGGTCAGCCAGGGATCGGCAGCGTGCGGCTATGCGGGGATCAACGTACTTGGCCTGACGACAGTAGAACCAGAGCGGCGCAGAGGCGTTGTTGATCGTAATCTGCCAGACGGGGAACTGGGTCGCGGAGGCGTTGACGAACTGGAAGCCAGAGTCGACACCGGTGACTGCGCCGCTTGTGTCGGTGATGTTGGAGCATGGCGCGGCGAAGGTGGATTGGGTGACGGTGTGGTTCTTGTCCAGGAACTGGAACTGAACGATATCACCGTTGGCGACACCCGTCAAGCTAGAAACAAAGGATGAGAAGGTTGTCTGGACAGATAGGCTTAGATAGACGTACGAGTTGGGGGTGTACGTCAGGGAAGCATTCCCGCCGACCTTGACGACGTGGGTGGTTTGTGCAACGGCAGCACCGACGGAGAGGAGAGCAGCAGCGGCAGCAGAGAAACGCATCTTGAACGTGATGGGAAACGAGCGGTGCAACGAGCGGATAACAGGATCAAGCGAAGTTAACGAAGACGTTGAAGTAACCGACTCGAGGCTGCGTATTTTGTCGTTGTCAGCGGTCGGATTGGATGGACACAAAGAGCCAAAATGGACGTACCCTGCTCGTGGTGCGCTGGTAGCAAAGAGGACTAGCTCGAGAGGGGAAAGGAGGGATGGGGGCTTCGAATGTCGAGCGGGCTTATAACCCACGGCGAAGGAAGGTCGTCGTGGAAACGGTGCTTCCTTCTCTCCATTACCCGCTTCCGTCAGGGACTCTCAGGCTGCCAGCGCACCAATCACGGCAGGCGATCTGAATGCGATCCATCCTCGTCTTTCTCCGACGCCTGCCATTTCTCAAATTCTCTCCACCGATGGCGACATAGCCAATGTCACCGGCCCAGTTGTACACATCTCATCCATCTCTGATCACCTATACAGCCACCCTTTCATCTTCTTTCTTTCGGGGCTCTTTTTCAAACTGTTGGACAACCCACCTCATAGGCTGTCTTGGCGCGGCCCCTTTGCTGGTGCCGACGAGAAACAAAGGTCCTTCGATAACCGTAGCGTTGCGATAGCCGATAGCCGTGGTATTCGACGCAGAAGTCCCTCCCCTTCCAGCCCCTTCCGGCAATTTGTCTCTCCAAGACAACCAGTCACGGGAGCATTGGTCGAGTGATTTTTGCGCCTTCTTTATCTTTTTGGGTCGTCATCTCTCCCACAGTCGAGCTGGCCTTTGTGTTTACATAAGGTGTCCCCAAGGGCAAGCAGCGCAGAAAGGAAGAGAAAGGATCGGTTTCAGGAAAAGATACTCTTAAGTTTTGGGGGATTGATCGGCGATCTTAGTAAACAGTCCTGGTCCAGCCCCGCGCCTTGAAGCATAAAGATAAAAGGGACGCTCTCGACTTGCGGGGAGCAATGGCTACTTACTGAGGCCGCAATAATGTTGTGAAAAAAGGTACTCATGTCGTCGACGTCATGGTATGCATGATCATTCACACCTGAAGACGCTAATAGCATTGCAAGGTTTAGAACCGGTGCAAATTCATAATGCCCATACGTCTCATATGTCCGTCGCTAGAGACGGCGGACACGAAGCAAACCAGTATCACGGGCACTTGCAATTAAATTCCAATCGTCGTCGGGGACGTCGACAAGTCTGCGACGACTTCATTACGCCCCTTCCTGTGCTCTACTTAAGCATTAAAAGTTTGCCGCCTTCCGGCGGAGAGCTTGCGCAATCAGGCTGTACAAGCCTCTCCTGCCAACGACTCAGGGGGTCAGAAAGGTAAGAAACCCATGAAAACCTACGCCATCTTCCGGCCATCCTCGACGCCCACTGCTGCGCCATCACCCGAGCTCCCGACATCCGAAGCGTTCAGTATGTCGGGAAACAACAGAACCTCTCAATTCGCCAACGGAGAAGTCATCTGATGTCAGGTAATTGTCGGGTCTTCCACGATTTGAGGTTTGTTGATGGAGATCAAGGCCGCTGGCTTCCGCTGACACCGCGATTTCGAACACCAGTGCCCACTGCCATTAGCACAGCTTGCCTCGCATAACGAAGTTTAGGTGTGCAAGTGGTCGGAATTACCCACTTGCTCACAGTACCTTCCCGTACCCGACCGTCTACATTCGCACCGTATCGGGACAGAACATCGAGTAAAGATGGAGGGGTACGGGACAGGCATGGATTGATTATAAATGAGAAGCAGCGTACAGATCAGCCTGCATCTGACTTCCATCTCTCTTGTTGCCAAACTTTCTCCACTCAGAACATGCACGCTCGACGTGCTCAACAGCGCGTCTGCATAACCATCGGGTCGCAGGTTGAAATGACCACTCACCTTATCTCTTCGTCAACCGCTTTCCGCCCTCATGCGTTTATTCTTGGGACCCCGGGCGAAACGAGAGTACGTGAGAACGTGATTGTCAGGATACGCCGTGCCGGGGTCAACGGGTCACCATTAATATTCGCCAGTCTCCGTACCTGCTGGCAGATTGCTGGCGGACGACTCGGCTTCTCGCGGCCATAGTACCCACCGCCGAGCGGCAACTCCCTGCTATTACGACCACTACTATGATAACGCGTGCTGCGGTCAGTTGTGAAACAACGCCCGCCCGGCCGTGTTCGCCTTCACCTTCTCCGACTATCAGGGTGGGAACACGGCGAGAACGGAACGTGGCCCCCCAAAAGCCCGAGATGGCCAGAGCGTCGAGCTGGCGCGGCTATTTTGAGCTGAGGAGGTCGAAGAACGCTTCCTGCGGGAGGTCGATGCGCCCGACCTTCTTCATCTTGCGCTTCGACTCCTTCTGGTTATTGAGGTGCTTGAGCTTGCGCTCGTAATGTCCTAGTCCACCGCGTTTCAGTACAACCATTCGCTTCGATTAAGAGGATTTAAAGAGGAGGGGGGAAGGGATCTCACCGCCATAGAGACCGGCCGTCACGTCCGCGCGCAGCGCCGAGAGGGTCCTGCGCGCAATGATCGTGTTCCCGACAGCGGCCTGGATGGGAACCTCAAACAGCTGTCGCGGGATGATCTTGACTGGAAAAAACCGTGTCAGATGGAGATGGCCGTCGACATAGATATAGTTATAGTTATAGGGTCCGCGGGTACTCGGATTGAGGGTGAGAAAAAGGCATGGTACGCACACAGCTTCTCCACCCAATAGCGGCCGGTCTCCTCGACCGCCTTCGCGTGGACGATCAATGCGAGGGCGTCGACGGGCTTGTGGTTGAGCAGGAATGTCATCTGTAGCAGAGTTTCGTTGGTTGGGACGATGGATATCAGCACATCACTCAACCGCTCGTTTAACAAGACAGGACTGCAACACACCTTGCGCAGATCACTCTTCTCGTACCCCGCACCCTCGTAACTGCATTGTCGAAGCAAGAAACGGGAACGAAGACACCAAAAAGTCAGCAAACGACGTCATGTCCATCCGAGCGCAACACCTCGAAGCCCTCGCCGCGGGAAGCGGGGAAACACAAACGGAGAAGAGAGCCGACGACTCAGACAGACAGACTCACTCGAAGCTGGCAAAGCCTGAGCTGCGGCTCTTGAGCTTATCGAAGAAGTCCGTCACGATCTCGGCCAGGGGCAGCGTCGCGCGCATTAGCACCCGGTCCGCCGTCGCCGTCGCAGCTGCGGCCGTCGAGTCTTCTCCTGCGAGTGCAGCGGGCGCCTGTCCTGGGGTGTCTAGTGGCTGCCAGTCGAGGTCTGTCCCACGATGCTCGTAGCACAGGTCCATCATCGCACTGAAGTACTCTGTTCGACGCGCGACGTGCCCGAGCGCACGCGTGAAGGATGTGGATGTGAAGGGCGAGCGTTGACGTCAACAGCGAAGGTGGGACATCGTCCAATGGACGTCGGAGAACCAGGCGCATGGTGGTGGACGGAGACGTGGCGAAACGAACAGTGGTCCAGAAGGGAGGGGTGGGGATATGGACGAGAGAAGAAATAAGAGGGGTGAAGTGAGCAAAGCGTCATCGAGGGGAAGGAGAAAAATGTCGAGCAAGACGCACTCTCGGGTACGATGATCGAGGCCTTCACGATTGGCTCGAGGACGGCCTTCACGCGGCCGCCACTCGCGAACTCGAGGGGGTCCGGAAAGTCGGTGGGATTGCTCACGAGCGATGTGCTCCCGTCCCTGTGAACGACTGGCGTGGGGGATGCCGGAAGCGCAAGTTCCCAACGCCGTGCTATGCTCAGCACAAGCATGCCATAACGCAGCGGTGACCGAAGAGAGAACTCGAACAACACGCACTCTGGTACGGCACAGTCGGCGCCGTGATGATTACGTTCGCGTCGTGCTCGTCCTCGAGGCGTTGCCGGAAGACGTCCATGTGCAGGGTCCCGAGGAAGCCCAGGCGGCAGCCCTGCCCGAGCGCAGACGACGTTTCGCGGGTGACTTCGACGCTGCGGTCCGTGAGGCAGAGCTGGGAACGGAGATTGGGCAGGCGTTAATGCCGGAATGAAGACGTGTGAGATGGAAGTCCGCGAACGCACTCTCTTGATGGACTCCTCGAGCTTTAGGAAGTCGCTGCTCTCTACCGGGTAAATGCCAGCGTAAACCTTTAAGCAGAGTTAGCTCGTCGTGGCACTGTAGATTAATATTGCATCCCGGCACCAACCATCGCTTTAGCTGGCTTGAAGCCGGGCATGGGCTCCACTGGCTGGCCTACGCGGTGGAACGTATCGCCAATATGGGCTAGCGGAGGTACGCGTGTCAGAAATGAACAGGAATACGTCATGTTATTCCTAACAACCTTCCGCGGACTCTTTCATACTGCACGCGACGAAACCGACCTGGCCAGGCCGCAGGCAGTCGGTGGGCACCTCTTCCGGGTGCATGATGCCGAGCTCGGCCACCTCGTACTTTTTCCGCGTATGACACGAGGCGATCTTGTCCCCTGATCGAACCATTAGTGGACGGCAGTTCTTTGGATGATTTGGAATTCCCTCACCCTTCCGGAGGACGCCGCCCTGGATGCTCATTAAGGAAATGACGCCTCGATAACGATCGTACCTGCAGGTGGACAACATGTAGTAAGACGTAACGTGAAGACCACGGAACTCACGATGAATCGAAGAGGAAACCCTTGAGAGGCCCTGACGGGTCGCCGACGGGAGGTGGAATTCGATTGATAATGGCTTGCAACACCTTCTCAACCCCTCTCCCGGACTTCGCGGATATTTGGATGACGTCGGCGGGATCGATCCCGAACGTAGATTGCATTTGCTGTGCTACAATCTCCGGCTGGGCCGCTGGCAGATCAATCTGCTCAGTCATTGAGCTCGGGCTACGCGACGGCATTGAAAATGACGCAAATACCTTGTTCAACACAGGGATGATTGTCAAACCCTTCTCGCGTGCAACGTGGAAGACGGATATTGACTGCGCCTGGACACCCTGTGACGCGTCGACGAGGAGCAGCGCGCCTTGGCACGCCGCGAGCGACCGAGCGACCTCCCACGAGAAGTCGACGTGGCCCTATTTTCATTGGTGAGGTAGATAACACACATGAAACGGGTATCGACGAACCGGAGTGTCGATTAGATTGAGGAGGTAATTGGTCCCATCCTTCTCATGGAACATGCTAACGGAAGGTGAGTAGCCTAACCGTGAAGATAGTATGGGAGAACTACCTCGCAGTCTGCGCCTTGACTTCAAAAACGCGATTTACCGTCGGCAGATGTTATACGGGGGCAACGTGGTAGCGTACCTGTAATGCCACGTTCGCGCTCGACTTTGAGCTTGTCTAGGACCTGCTGGTTTAGGCCCTTGTCTTTCTTAGTTATCGTGCCGGTTAACTGCAGCAAGGTTAAAATTTGCGGCGTTGCAGGCATAATACAGCACTATACCTCTAATAACCTAGTGCCAGTGTTAATATTTCCAGACTATATGCGCGGATCTCTCCACGTACCGATCCGCCAAAGTCGACTTCCCATGGTCTTGCATCGCAGTGTTTCAGGACGAGTTACAGACGCGAAGAACAGCCCGAGAAGCTCACCAATGTGGGCTATAATGGAGAAATTCCTGCAAAGCACATGAACACCGTTCCCGTGAAAGTTGCACTATTATTCCGCACCTGATGACCTCGCATGGGAAGTCTTCCATACGAATAGCAGTCTTAGCACCCGGTGCTCTCGGAGCTGCATAGCAAACCGCAGTGGTTGTAAAAGTCCTCCGCGCGTGTCGAACCAGACATGGTGGGCCAATATATTTCTGGTGGCGGTCGAATGCTTTCAAGCAGGCTTGCCGCCAACCCTGCAGCATGAGTCGGCGAGAGGTTCACCAAAACCAATAAGGTGTCCCACAGAAAGCAGAACAAAGCAAGAAAACAGTCGAGAACAGCGAGAAAGCAGGCGAGATGCGTAGAGTCGAGTGCGAAGTGGTGCACGCGGTCGAGGTCACCAACTCTCAAAATGGTAATGCAGAGCTCAACAGTGCTTAGTCAGCACCGCGACAGAGACGAAGGCGGATGTGGCGCCAGACAACGCTCTTTGGTGCTCACACCCATCTTCCCATTCTACGACCGTTTTGGTTGTCACACGACATGTCTCTTGCGGATGCATCTGAGGCGCGGAAGGCCCGTCTACTTGCGCTGCGCAAGCGCAGGGCAGGGGAAAACGAAGATAGAACGAGGTACGTCTTCATATTTCTTTTCCGGTATTCGTCGAGCTAATCGAACTCTCGGCATAGCGAAGGTGACGAACCCGTCATCAAACATCGCTCATTTGATCCCGAGACTCGAACCCTGAAGAAACGCGCAAACGACGAAGATGTTGAGATGGAGGATACTGTCGAACAGCGCGTGGATGGTTTGGCAGAGAAGATCATCGCGGAGGACGCAGAAAGGAGAGCGCAGGACTTGGTGCGTGTCCCTTGATATCTGCACCCACTGCGTAGGTTCTAGATCCTTATGCGATATGCTTCTCAGGACCTGTTCAACATCGCACCAAAACGGCCAAATTGGGACCTCAAGCGCGAGCTGGACAAGAAACTGTCCAAGCTCGAGCGCAAGACGCAGGAGTCGATACATACCCTCATCCGTGCGCCCCGTCCCCCCTCAAACCCCGTATAATGCTAACGTGGTGATTGTGGCTCCGACAGGCCGACGGCTCGCGGCGCAAAAGGGGGAGTCTGACGACATCGTGGGCGCAATGAAAGCGCAGGAACGCGCCGGGGCGGACGACGACTCGTCAGACGAGGAGGATTAGAGCCCGCCTCGTCCCGTGCTCTACCGTGTCCGGGTCTCGCGAGGCGTACATATGACGCGTTTACGTGTAGCTGTATCCTTATTCACCAACAGTGGCGCAGTGCTTTCGGAACTCCCCCGCGCCGCTCTTCCGAGTTGTGGCGAGCGGATTCGGAATTGGGCGAGGGTGAATAACGGGGCGGGCGCGTGCCTGCCGGCTAAGGCAAAACGAGGGTTTAGTCTGACATATGCTCCACGCCATACGAAACCACCCTGCTGACAGTCTGCCCACGACGTGTATCTAAGTTGGTGAGTGATGGTGCAATATCCCCGGAGCGCTGACCCATAGCAGGCATGAATTACAAATATTTACCACACTGTCCCTGGAGACGTCAAGCCAGCAGCATCGATGGGAGGCTGTAGCGGGCAATAACAGTCCGCGGAATAGCGAACACCCCCCACCCTCCCCCGCAGCCCGCCAAACGGGCATCATAGGATAGGCCGCGAGTTCAGCATCTGGATCATCCGCTGGTCCTCCGCCATCCGGGGATTCGTGCGGTGATGCGACCCTGCGAAGTTCATCGGCGCGTTCGCGATCGCAGAGTGCAGCGACGGCAGCACGACCCCGTCCTTCTTTCCCCGAGATGACGATTGGAGCGGCGAGGACGGACGCGAGGACGGCCCTGCCGGCGCAGGCGACGAGGGCGGCGAGGGCAGTGCGGGCGCCGACGCGTCCGAGTTCCGTGACCGGGCCTTGCCGCTCCTGTAGACCCCGGACGGCACGGAGATCGTGCTCAGCAGCGGGTCCTTGTCGACGGTCGGGATGTTCGGGAGGTCCGCGTACGTGAAGTACGCTGTGAGGTGCCACTTGCGCGGCTTCGCGTTCACCGAGGTCAGGACCCAGGCGGAGTACGCCTGCTTGACGAGCCCCAGCGGGTGGTGGTCGCTGCGCTCGTAGTGCGACTGCGCCGAGGACGTCCACGTCCGCGAGGGCCCCTCGACGAAGCGGTACGTGCACCTGGAGACACGATGACAGGTGAGAACGCAGGCACAGACACTGGTCGGACTGTGAGAGTGCTTACTTGGTTTTAGGTTCGGATGGTGGCTCGTCGCCAACTTTTTCGTCGTAGAACAAGTAAGGCTAAATCGGACACCGGGTTCGATTAGTCCCCGGAACACAAAGGAGCAAGGAGCGGAGGCAAACCTCGCGCATCCGCGACTGGCTCCAGACGCGGCCGTCGGTCCACCGCTTGAGGCCCATCTCGTCGTCGCTCTCCTCCCAAACGAATAGTGAGCCCGACGTGATGTACGTCGACCGCTCGAGCTCGTTCAGTCGGCGTTGGACCGGCTTGAGCCGTCCCTGCCGAACAGCTTCGAAGACGACGTGCGCGTCGCGGGCATCGCGGACATGCAGTCGCGGGTGGGTGGGGCGTTGGATATCCTGGGCGGGGGCGTAGAACATGGTGTTGAGACCAGCAAGACGCTATGAGCCGAGGAGAAGAGTGCGTTTGGAGGGTGTCGTCGCTGTGCTCCATCCTCGACGACGAAAGAGGAGGTTTATATTCGCAAGATAGACTAGGCACCCACGAGGATGCTGTAACGCTTCCCGTGTTAGAGCCCGCCCGAGCGAGCGGGCAGCCCTCGCGCGTTCCCGCCCGAATCTCGATACGGGACGGGGGGCTTGCGGAGTCTGAGAAAGCGTGGGCAGGAGTCAATTATGTCCACGAGCCGTTCCCGCGGCCTTGGCGCTGGGAACGGCAGCGAATTCGGACGAGGCGTGCTCGCGTAACGCGCGAGCCGGGGGGATGTGGACCCAGCGACCAAAAATGCAGCTCGATGACAGTCACAGAAGGCGAGTAGACGGTTCAGGAACGGGTCCGCTTGGATGGCAAGGGAAGCACAGTTCCGCGCGAGATCGACTGGACCCATAAGGTGGGACACGCACATGTGAGCCGGCCGGCAAGTCAATGGGGCTCCTTCCACGGTCGGGCTCCCAACGCGCGCGGGCTCGGGGATGTTCTCGGGATCGGTCGAGGACTGAACAGACTTCACGTCTGCTTATTCCGGCCAGCCTGGCTTGCCGTAGGTGGAAGTTCTCAGCCCGACGCCGACACAGCGGGCTGCTTCCCGGAAAGGCGAACGCAGTCGCAAGGGAGCGTCGCACCCTTCTCATGATATCGGCGAACGCTCGCTGGACGCGGCCGGGTGTGAGGGGACATGGGGCGGGTGCTGACGAAGAAATGGCTCGAAATTAGCGTGCTGCATGCTGTACGAGTCTGTCTCCTCGGGCTCGTGCAATATGGCAAGAGGCTTCCACGCCACGGTCGGGAATAAAGTGGGCGTGCTCCAGGCATCGACCAGACGTCCCGCGCACGTTTCGGGGCCTGGGACTGAGATAGAATTGTTCGGTCGTTGTTGCACTCGTCCGCATGCTGCGCACGAGCTTCAAGAAGGTAAGGGGCCTCAAAGGCGGGCGACGGTGAAACCAAGTCGCGCAGGAATTCCGTATCAGTTGACAGGTGCAGCTGCGACGGGAATGCCGACGCTGAGCCGTCATGCCACGGGGCGTTGAGTGCTTCCGCCAGTGCGGGCGAGGGCGCAGAAAAATCGCGAGAAAGAAGTGGGATTCACACACCTGTTGGCGTCAGGACCGGAGAGATAGGGCGTGCAGGATGGCACGATACATTATGCATGCGAGGTTGCCCCGGCGGTCAAGATGACAGGTCCGCACGTCTGTCGTTTTGACGAGAGCGAGGTTACCCAGGGTTTGCCGAGCGTAAAGCGGGGTATTTGCGCATTGTCTGCGGCGTTAGTCCCTGGATTGAGCACTGTGCAGATGAGCAGCAGATGAAAATCAAACCTCAATCAAAGCCGTTTGTATCCAAATCGAGCAGGGCGCGAGAAGCACAGGACCCCAGTCAGGCCCTGGGAATCCGCTCGCGTGGCTCTCTCAGCCGGCGGCTGTGGGTCGCTCTCCGGGTCCCAGTCACAGTGCCACTGCTGCAGACATCCGAGCCCGCCTGTCTGCAAGCAATTCCGCCTTTAGGCATCTCTCACACCGTCCGCCACCCTCTTCTTCTAACTTATCGACCATCCCCACATTCACCATGGCCCACGATATCGAGCACGGCGGCCGTCGCATTCCCACTCTCGTCCAGTACTGTCAACGTGGTGAGGATGTCCCCAGGAACGCCGACAGACCCGTAACCTGACCGACCTCCCCGCAGTCGCCTGCACAAACGTCGAGAGTGCGTATCGCCCTCCCGTTATGCTTCAACTGATCGATCGACATTAACCCTACTCTAGGCATCTGCAGTCTGGGCGAGGGCTGGAGAAGCGATCTCATTAGACCCGTGTTGGAGAGCTGCACGCCAGAAACGCTTCAGAGGTTCGAGGACGCGGACCCAGTACGTCCCTTCTTTGTGTCTATGCCTAGAAGCCTGTCTGATGATGACGTGGCCGCCCTCAGTACATTGCCGAAGATACTGAAGGTTCGTGTGGCAATGCCTCCGCGGTTCTCATGCCCGTTCAACCCTGACATCCTCCCTCGCTCCTCCTCGGCAGATATCTGGAAGAAACTCTTTTTCAAAGAATTCCCCATAGAGGCCTACCAATACGAATCAAAAACCATAGAAGAACCCGACTCGTGGCGTAACCAACTCTTCGTGCGTTCTCCGTCGCTTGATTGCTCCCGCTATCAATAGACCAGGATCCCTTCTTTCCACCAGGCCCTGCGCGATCGAGAGCGCGCGAAACTCAATGCACTATCCAATAAACTCAAAGCATCGCGTCAAGAGGAGGAAGAGCGCAAGAGAGAATCCGCAATCAAACTCACAGACAAAGTTCCTCCGGCCAAACGTTCCCGTACATGTGAGTGACCTGCAACGCGTGTCTGTCTAGTTCACTAATGCGCAAACGAAGGGGGTGCTCCTTCCCAACCCAAGACCCTCTTCCAGAAGACAAGGAGCGAGGCAACGCGCATGAGGAATGGGGTGTTTGGCTCACGCATTACTCGCCCAGCGTTTCAAACGCACAGGATCGTGCCCAATACTGCAAGTGCTAAACCGCCACCGCCCTCGCGGTCGGCAGCCTCCATGAAAGGATCAGACGGTCCTCAAGTCAGCGGTTCCCGAGTAGTCGTAAGGAGCGTTCCGGTCGTGCAGAAACCGGAGCCAGCGCCTTCCAAGCATGCGCAGTCAAGCCTGACAAAATCAGCAAGTGCCACTCCAACAGCAGCCTACCTCCTTTCTATGCCCGGCCCAATCCCACCTTCTAAATCCTCGACCCCACCCCCATCCAGTCCCCCAGAAACGACATGGTCGCCGCTGCCACAACCGCAAACGCTATCACCAGAGGCCCGTTCGCTGTCTGCCAGGGCGCCGGGAAAGAAGAACCCAGGGGCATCCCTTTTTATGCCTAAGCACCGAGCTTATTCACAATTACCGCGTGGCGTACAGTCCAAGTCGTAGGCATGCCCAACTCAAACGGTTTATCGATCACTGCTATCTCCACCTAGATCCCGCGTTGTAGCTGACTAGCCTTTTGCTCTCGTCCACGTTCATCGTGTATACCACCATACCGCCACTGCTCCGCCACCACCACGCTTGACAGCCCTCGCCGCCATATTTTCACGGCACCCTTGCTCATCCATCGACCATCTAGCATCGCATTGTTACGGTATTCATCAACGGACTTGCCAGGGAATGTACCATAGCTCACGTACATCACATGTAATACTTCCTCCCGCTGTCATGTTACTAGTGCTCCTGACCCGTGGCGTCCTTGGGCCATCGCCTCGCTGTCTTCGAATTCGCGGTCGCCGGTCGGACACCCCCACACTGGGACAACTCCGAACCCAGCAAGGCTCTCCACTTCCATCTTACGCGAGTGTATGCAGCCCGCTGAAGTTTGAACCCGCAAACCGTGGCATCGACGTCCAATGACGCCCTACCCTCTCGTCATCCTGGCCCCCTCGTCGACCCCATTCCGCTGCCCTGGTCGCGCCAGCGAGGTGCCAGGCTCGAAGGCTTTTACTAATGCGAAGGACCAAAAGCCGCGTACGTTCACAGTGCCAGCAGCGTTACGTTCGCCGGCGGCGTCAGCAATAGAATCTTGCGAGAACGCAGCGACGCATCGGGCAGGCGGTGCAGTAAAACGCACCCCACCCCTGTCCGCGTTCCGTAACGCAGAAGCGCAGCGGGCCGCCGCTGCAGGGCACCCCTCATGCGCGCACTTCTGCGGGTGGGCGGGTCCGATTGCCTACCTGCCAATGCCATTCAGAACCGCATCGATCATCACGTACACGCTGCTTGTGCGCGTGACCTCGACGTCTTGATTCTGAACCTACTTACCTCCAGCGGCGCAAGCCGTAAGCGTATACTGCGCGGCCGTGACATCGACACGGAAGACGAAGACGAAGGTGCATACAACGTACTTCGTGCCAGGACTAGGACTAGTGCCCGGGCGTATAGTGCGTGCGTGCCACAGCACCGAGGCCACCGCCTCGGTCGGCAGCTCACTTGCAGCCCGAACCCTTGGTTGACGGCAGCGGGGAAGCGTCCACGAGGAGACCTACCAAGTCGCCGAGATCCATGTCCATGGACGCGAGCCCCGCCGGAGCGAGCAAGCTCAGGCTCGACCGCGATTTCGAGTTGGGGCATGGCGACGGTGAACGGTGACGATAGGATACCACTGGGCAGCGTGAGCGTCCGTCGACATACGGAGTCCCCCGCCGCTTCCAGCTGGTAGCAGTGGAGTCCGCACACCAGCTTCCCGGCATCGTGCCCGCTTCTCCCGAGTTCTTTGGGCCCGCCCCTCTCCCGTGAACGAGTGTGCGAATGGGGTTGCAGGGACGTTGCGCAATTGTATAGGGACCTGGCCGCGGGAGGGCGTTGGTGTATACGCTGAGTCAGTGAATCCTAGGCTCGGGCGGGAGCGAGCGAGCGGGTCGTCCCGCCAGGCTGGAGCCTCCGCCGTTTGTCTGCTCAACCCCTACATACCAACGCCCGAAAACGCCCCGCTCTCACCGACGAGCGCGCGCAGCAGGGCCCTCTTCTCAGGCCCACGTCCAGCCGCGCATGCTCCACGCCCGCGAGTCGACAGTGAGAGCCGCATCGCCCGCCAGCGGCACACCCCACACCGCGCTCGTGAGATGGACACTGGAGACAGTGGGACGCGGGCTACTCGGGCAGCGGTCGAGGGCTGTCAATGGTCGCATAGGGCTCGTACCGACGCTGAGGATACGGACACGAGCCGGACTGCTCCCGGCAGACGGGGGGGGGGGGAGGCGCGCACCCTGGAGAGCGGCCCAGCACGGCGGGCTGCACGCACGTTTGGGAGTCGGGTCGTGGTGTGCGTGTGCGACAACAGCCGGGCAGGAGGGGGCGGGAACTCGAGCAGCGGACTAAGGCCCGAGGTTGGGGTTTGCGAGAGTAGTCAGGAGAGTTCTGCCGTTTCTAGCGTTTCGACGGAGTTGCTCCTTGTGGGGCTCTGGGTCCTATGCACTGGAGGCACTGCAGCAAGCTGCGCCCACGCTACGAGGATGCCTCGTCGAACCGTCGAATCGAGTGCCAGGCACGGCGGGACAGAGCGTAATAGAGACGAGGCGAGACTGTGTGTGGCCATGTGAACGTAAGTGCTCGCAATGGAGGGCGGAATCATCCACGAACCTACTGAGTTACTAGGGCTGGAGAAAACGCTTCGAGGATTGGGTGCGCCAAGCCCAGGCGGGACGCCGCTACTCGTTCGCCGAACCACGCCTGAGTCCAGCCCCGCCTATACACATTCCCGCGAATACACCACACGAGGCGGGGGCTCGCACGGGCTATTTGGAGCGCACAGAGGGGGCGGCGAGGGTGGTGGAAGTGGTCTGATTTTCGAGGGTGATGGTCGTGATTGGAAGCTGCCGCTATGCGGGTGTGGTTCAGGTTCGCAGTAGGGAAGGGGGAAGGATTGCGGGGCGATCGATGTATCCCAGTGTACCGAAAGTCCTTGTAGAGGTTTCACCATGCTTTGGGCCGTCTGTTCAGTGCGGTCTGGGCACATAGGGATGCTATTCGCTCCTCGCAGAGGTCGGGATGGACTAGGCATACAGACTGGTTAATCCATGCTTGGCATTACAGCGCGAGAAAGGCACGAACCACTCGTCTCACGGACGCTACCGATGAGGAATCCTGCCTGAACACGGCTATGTTCCCAGGGTACGGATTTGTCACGAAATGTGAAACCTCCTATATTTCATGGCCATGGACGACCTCGAGGCGCACGTATCGCACGGGTGTGTGACTATGTCCCGAGCCTACCTCAGATTCCCAACTTGCATCGGCGACTTGACCCCTTGAGGGTACGTCATTCGCAAGAGGCTGTCCGTGCGGCATAGAAGTTAAGTTAGTGTGAAGTACACGTGCACAGCTAACGCTATCGAAATGAAGGGTAGAGCCATACCCAGAGCTTGTACATATGCACGGCCTGCCGAGCAACCTACGCAGATCGAGGGACAGAGGCCCTTCGAATCTGTGCGAGATCGGGGCATATCGACCGACGGCGCTCCGCAAACTCCATGGAATGAAGGGGTACATCAATCGAGTGGGTCAAAGCCGCCAGGCTGCCGGGTCGAAGGGCGTAGCCGTGCCAAGAGTGTCCACCTGGAGGTTGTGGTTCGAAGCCAAGTTAACGCAAGCGCTCGAAGCGAGTGGCCTCGGAGTGACGACTGGTACCAGAACTTGTAACGCACCTGCCTGTAACGACGACTGCTTGGGCGGCCTGCTCGTTGGTGGCAAGGGTTCCATTCGTAAGAACTTTGGGCTTCATACAAGACCTCCCTCGTGGCGACTTTATGTGACCCCGGCCTAGGTACCCAACACCACGCTGCTGATGTAGTGCCTCGGTATAAGTACATGGTGATGTCTGTCAGGAAGTCAGAATGATTACTTGCACCTCATGGAGTTCATTAACGCGTGGCCGTCCGGGCTTTCTCGTTAACGTGGCCCGGCACATCTGGAAACCTTGCCTGCAGTCCAAAGTGAGTCCCGTCGCATCCCCATTTGCTCCTCATGATAGTCATAGGGGCCGAGAAGCATTGGGCAGTGCTTGAAACATATATTGTTTGCAGGATCGGATTGGAAATAGATGAACCGCCTATATTCTTTGCGGTGTTGTCAGCCCAGGTTCGCGAGTTAGTAGACTCTGCGACACACCTGCAACTGGTTAAGGATCTAGGTTCCTAGTCATGTAAAGCCTCGCTCAGCGTGCCCTCAGGCTGGGCAATGGCTTTGAACTTACTTACGCGGGGTGATGTTTGTGGCAGCTTGAATTGCGCTTGCATGCCGGTGACGATAAAACCGGTGAACCGGTCAAGTTCGACTCAAAGTCAGAATAAAGGGGAGCAAACGACCTCATTCAAGAGCTACATGCTTTACGCACGTATATCTCAACGTGTCAAGTCTGTGCAGTGTCGTCGTGGTGGTAGTGGTACAAGGTCGACGACTCGACGGAGACCACTCTGGCCCCGCTCCTTTCCCAACACGTCACCGCGGTCCCGTGACCAATGTACGCGTCGCGCCACCGCGTCCAGGCCCCCCAATCAACACCCCTAAGCCAACAAGTCAAAGAGGGCACTCAGTATTCAGGAATAAGTAGTATCTGGGTGCTTGGGGTCTCTACGCATGCGTAAGAAAATCTGGCTATCTGAATCGTTCGTGAGGATATGTACAGGGAAAGTCGAAACCATGCACTACATAGATACATATGATTACAATCCATTTGACTTCGGGGTACCTTTATCGTAAACAATCTAAAAATGCGGCGGTGGAGGTGCAATTGGAGGTGCAAGCGTATGTGCGGCGAACAGGCGAAGAACGGGCAATGAACGACGAACGTTGAACATTACGGCGGGTGATGCGAAAACTCGGATAGTATTGTGAGTGCCGACGACATGTGCGATCAAGGAGAGGAGAGAAGCGTTGAAAACTGAAGTGAGGAGACTGTGACTGGACGCTACTATGACCACGGGTTGCTGTGAGTTGGGTTGAGTGCGAAATGCGGGAGCGATAAATGCGAATGTAAAGAAGTATGCACTAGTGGAATGAGGGACGAGAACAGGACGAGGCGAGGCGAGGCGAGGCGAAGACTGTCCACTGTAACAGCCCCGCCTACACTGCGTAACGCAAAGCAAGACGAGTAAATATAAGCAGGTCCGAGGCAGAGCGAGCATCGTAGCAGTATACCATGCACCACGCCCTCACAATCAGAACAGCGCAGTCGTGGACCCCAGTCCGTACCCAGGTCCGCCCTCCGGGTCGACGCCACGACTTGACGCGGCAGACGATGACGAGCCGCTTGGGCCAGCAGCGCCTGGGTCCCACCTGCCCTTGCCCTTGCCCTTCCCGTTCTCGAGTTCGTGCTCCGCCTCGTGCAGCTCGCGCGGCACGTCCGCGTCCGGGGCGAATTCGTCCGGGGGCGGTGCCTCCCAGATGCGGATCGTCTTGTCGTCTGAGCACGATGCGAACATGCGCTCGTTGACCGGGTTCCACGCGACGGAGTTCACGGAGCCCTCCCCGTGGCCCGAGAGGACCTCGAGCAGCGCGCCGGTGTCTCGATGCCAGATGTACACGTTCCCATCTGTTCAAAGAGCAGATATCGGAGGGTCGGTTGTTGGTTGTTTCGAAGGCCAGAGCGGCGCCGGATGGCGGAGTTTACGGCGACAGGGAACAACGAGACAAACAGGCAGCAGGAGATTGGTTGAGGCGACGATATGTGGAACCGAAGTTGTGATGCGCGATGGGACATTGGTGGGACAGTGAGCCATCGTTTCACATTCAAACAACGAAGGAACGCACCTTCGCTTCCGCTGACGATGAAGTTTCCTTCGACGCCGCCGAAGCAGCTCCGGATGACATGCTTTGATTGGCTGTGCCCAGAGTACTTCCGGACTACTTGCTCCGAGGCAAGGTCGAGCAGATGGATCTCCTGCGAGCGCGAACGACACGACCATCAACGTCAGTTCCCCATTTCTTATCATCGTGACTACGCCCGAACCCGTGCACGAGCGTGCCTGAACATCGCATCGACGCGCGACCGTGCACAAACAAGGGACACGCACCGCTGGTGGCCCGTTCTCTGACGCACGATTTATCAGCGCATATTGTGAGTCCTGCGAGATCTTCACGCTGGTGAGCTCGCCGTCGAGGCGTATGTACCTGCGCGTTCCCATCCAATCCATCAGTACGTTATCCTCACACAACATATCTCATGCACCCCAAAGACGCGTGTGTCTCGGGCGAGATATAGGTACGCACGTTTCAGGCTGCTTGGTGTGCAAGTCGTAGATGATGATCCGCGTCTCTGACTGGCTCTTGTTCGCGCTCGCCCCCCCGCCCTGCCCCTGGCCCCCGCTCGCCGGTGTCCCACTACCGTCTTGTGGAGTCGATCCCGGCTGGGCGGGAGGCATGTCGTACATGCCGACCGCGACGAGCCGCGCGAAGTCGGGTGTGACCATGAGATCGGTTACCCGGATGGGCGTGCGTCCCCATCCGTCCCTCATCTTGCCGTCCGCATCCTATTGGCAAGAAAGAGGTAAAGATAAGGGTAAGACATGGATTAGAAGCGCGTTTTCTGCCACGGGAGACGAAGGAGCGCGACGTACCCATAGGATGATCTTGCGATCGAGTCCGCCTGAGATGAAGCCCGAACCGTCGGGCAACCACGCTAGTGCTGTGACCACGTCTGTATGGTGGTCGAGCACCCGGGTGCATTCCCCCGTCTATGAGACAAAAAAGGTCGTGTGAGCGGTCGGGATGCGCCCGGTAAGCCGACGTGGGACATACTCGTGTGTTCCATAGCCTGATAAAATGTTCCGCTGCTGTTAGGAGTATCGAGTCGTCTAATGACCATGCCACGCAGCCGACGGGATATGGATGGTCCCGCAAGACGAATTCTGGTGAGTATGCTCTTGACCGCGCGTCCTTGTCGAGCTGCCGTAAAGGATTACGTCAGTGGACGCATCCAAAAAGTTTCTGAACCGCGAGAAGACACACCTCAACGCGCCAGATTATTGCCGACTTGTCTTTGCTCGCCGTTGCGAGATATCTCCCGCTATGGCTCCACTCAAGGTTCCACACTTCATCAGAATGTACCTTAAGGACGGCTGTTGTAACTCGCGGGAACGCGTTGCGGTCGCAACTATGGTCCGTGTACAAGGAGTAGGGCCGGCTCTTGGGGCCCATGTTGTGGTACAGACACCGGCTTTGCTGGTAAGCCCGTGCTTGCTCAAGTAGTGTAGCAATACGCCGTTGTGGGATCATTACGGATGACGGAACATAACCTTCCGTCGGTGAGAAAGTCAGTGTGACAGACCGCGGTCGAGAAAGGCGCACATACGTTGAAGGTCCATGAGCAGTCGTCTCCGATACGTCGCCCCCGGCCCTTCCCACCCTACCTGCTGTCGCAGATCCGCAGGATCCGAGCACATCATGAGGCTGCGGAGGAGGCGAATACACAACGGCATACGAAGTCAGTAGGTGCACACACTCCACCGGTCCATTCATACGTACGCCGACAATGCATGTAGATGTTCTGATTCTGGGTTCAGAGGTGCTAGTTCATGTCGAAGGACATGCAGTGCTGCCGTGGTCTTGCCTGCTTCGAGGTATTCGAGGTACTTCTGCTTGGCAATGAGGAACTTGGCCTCCTACCACAATACGTCAGGGCAGGCTGTCACCGTCGGACGGTTCACGAGACTCACCCATAGGCCATCGTTCTCCGTTACACTTAGCCGCATCAGCGCAGCTTCCGCCGAGTCCCATGATGCATTGAGTATGCATCTCCGGAACTCTGCCACCTCAGGTGTCTCCATTATGTACCCGGACTCCGCCTCGAGGGTCGTCGCCGACTCCCTGCACACAGGCACATGCTCCGTTGAACGGAGCCGAAAGATAACAAGGGGAACAGAATGGACTCACATGTACCCCACATCCCGCAGACTCTGTATCACCAACCGGACAAATTCCTCCCTATCGACGAATGAGTCGTCATACAACGTCCTCCCAGGCAATGTCACCCTGGACACAGGTGACCTATGCTTCTCCGGTGTATGTGTATGCCCATCCAGCTGCTCAGACGATCCGTATTTCGATAATCCGTTTGATGACCCGTTTGTGTAAGGCTGTGAGAATCCATTGCTCTTGGCCACGGTGGCTTTGTGGCCGTTCGAGGGGCCCGCGGCGGAAGAACTGGGGCCGGCTTCGGGGTTCGAGTCTAGTGAGACAGACAAAGCAGAGTCTCTATCGCTGTCCGTAAGCCTCATAGCGGTGCGTTCAGAGTGGACAAGCGAAGAAGATGCAGAAACAGTGGCAGAATCGGTGGGGATCAAGGCGCGTTCGATGGACGCGAGCGAGCTGGAGGGCGACGTCGTGCGACTGTCCACTCTCTGTCTCTTGCGCGCACGGGCGAGCTCCGGGTCTGCGTCAAGCGAAGGCGGGGTGGGGGGCGAGGAGAGGAGGATGCCGGAGGAGGAGGAGGGGTGGAGGTAGGATAAAGGGACGGAGGAGAGAGAAGAGGCCGGGGCGTACTCGGCAGAGCGGGCGTCGGCGTCGCCCTCTTCGAGCTCAGACCTCGTGCGGGTGTGGGGGACTGAACTAGCTGGGCTGGATTGTCGGGGGTTCCTTGACGTCGGGGACGAGGTGTTCAAAGGCAACAAAGCGAAAGCGGAGCGGAGGGATGACTGGTCGGGTTCCAGGATCGGGGTCTGGTGCGGCGTGCTGACCCGCGGTAGATTGGATGGTGTGCGTGAATCAATGGTGGCGATGGATAGGCGGTGGAATGGCGGGCACAGCGAGCAAGACTCGATCGCAGGGACCGAGGTTGAGCGGACGATGGTCGTAGTATCAGACTAAGTGAGAGTCAGACTGCAGCATGGCTCTCCTCGCCGTTGGCCTCCATCCGCCAGACCGCGGTCGGAGTCGGCGGCCACGCGTCTCTTTCCTTGCCCACAACATCTCCATATCCCCTGCCCTCTCCCGCCTGCCATCTCCTCGCAAGCACCCTTATTTATGGCTCTTACGTCCGAACCCAGCCAAAATGACCCGCCGGGCTGCACCGAAACACCGCGCCGTCAGCACGCAGCGATATCTTGTGAACACGGTCCGATCCCAACCACGCCTCCCGTTCCTAAGCGTTATCGAGGCCCGCAATCGTCCTCTCCCCTTACACGCGCCCGCTCTGCTGCCAAGTATGTAATCCAATGCGAGTGACCGCAGTACCAATCCTGCCCAAGGCCTCTCGGAGCCAGAGCAGCAGCCCCCACACCGCTATATTTGCTCGACGCCCATAAGCAACTATAAGCCCGCGCACAACGTTTGAGGTGAGTGCCCCAATCCCCCACGCCCGTCCAAGAGCTGACACCCGGCCTCCCCATGCACCCTCCTCCTCGTGTTACGGAAGCTCAGGCGAGCTCCCCATCCATCGATTGTAGCCAGCTGGCCGGCCTTGCCACCGCCGCCTGGAAGGTCGCCTAAGACTCCGCTCTTCAAGCGCTGGTGGGCTCACGCCTGACTGAACAAGAACAATGAATATCCTCAGAGTCGAAGACTGTGGGCTAACGGTGCCCTGCAACGTGTCGTGTCCGAGGCCGTTCCTTCAATCAACTTTGATCCACGAAGCAGGGTGAAGTGCCTCCGCGTGTGGGCATTGCACGCGTCAATCCAGCCTCCTCATGACGCTCTTTGGTGCTGCAAATTGACTACAAAGTTTGGCTATTGGGGTGGGTATGCATCGCGTAGCATCGGCTTAGGCAGTCTGCCTTCTATTTGCCATGCAGGACCGCAAGAATGGTGAGTGGAAGCCGCTTTTTATCGTCATCTTGCCCTCGTCTTTGGCTACCTCATCGAGGAAGTTGTACCCGTCGATCTTATACGACCCTAGTCACCGATGTTCAACGGATCTTTGTAATGTCGGAGGGTGGCAGCTTGACCTGATGGAGATCCTTGGAGAGGTCATTCATGCCCATATTCTTCTCTTCGTCCATTGAACGGTCAGTGGCAGGTCGGCAGAAGCGCGCCGAGTGAAATCACCCGCTTTTGTGGCTTATGTTGGTTGCGATCGGAGCATGATATGGCACGATGGCACAGGTCGGCCTCGCCTGCCTGAGACCGAGATATGGTCATAAGGCCGCAACGTTTAGGGCGAGCGTTGACGATGGTTTTTCCCCTTCGTACTCCATCCCAGTTCTTGCTGTATAATGTGGTACGGATATCGATTGCCCATGAGTTAGCGAGCCTTGGAGGAATTCATCCATGCAGGAACACGTGCAATTGGAAGCGCGTCGTTCTCGACCCTTCATCGTTCATCCATAACCACGCTATGTTAACACTGGTGTCAGAATGGAACCCCAAACTTGGTCTATCACTTAACAACTTGTAAGTACAGGTCGCGGTGTGCAGTGCCTTCGACTGTTAGGGTACTAGCAAAGCTGACAAACTTCCGGTATGTTTCAGGCTTAACGTGCGCTCAGTGATGCGCACAACACATATCACACGACACAACTCCCCATTAACGGATGCTCGCACCGACATACCCACGGTAAGCCCAATTCACTTTCCTTGATATCTATCCGTGCCACGTCCGTCGGGGTCTTTTCATATTTACATATTCTACCAAGCCTTTCCCAGTTCATCTAAAGCGTTGGAGTCGTCTACCCGGGCCCGACATTAGCCATGCCGCATTGCTTCCCCCCTCCGTGTGCTAAGCACTCAATGGTTCCAGTGAAGCATGCCGCTCCACGGTCCGGGCGGCGTGCTAGCAACGAGTCGCGCAGGCAATAATGCGCGCAACGCTTACGGGACCCTTTCCGTTTATTACAACCCTCCATGCCGTCCCGACGTTCATTCTTTCACGCGCAGCGCGGCTGGGTACTCCCGGTCGGTTCGCGGTCGCCCTAGGTGCGTTTTCCAGTTCATTTCTGCGTCTCGTTCTAAGTACGCACTGGCGTCGGCCGGCTGCGCCTTGCCGTCACCCCCTGAATGCATAATGTGCTGCGCACACGTACTTCCCAGTGAGGCCCATCGCATTCACGAACTCAATGCACTTCTTATTACTCCGATATCGTTTCTCGAGCATGCAATTCCGTGCTCTAAGACGCTGCTCGTTCATTCCCTCGGTGCACATCCGCTTTGTGTGCTTCTCGTTAACATTATCCGTACCTGTGGTAGAGCGCTAGTCCTGCCGACGGCATTTCCGCGCCAGGAACCGCGTTCTTGAGGGTGGGTTCCTGAGATTGTACTACACTTCCACCTGGCACGTGTATCTTGAACGTTGAACGCTCGATTACAGCCTCCCACCATGCTCGGAGAGTCGGACCATGGAAAATGCTTAGGGTGAACCACGAGACCACGGCCACAGCCAAATGCGAAAGATGGCAAACGCCACCGCCCGCTCCGACTCTTGCTTGTCCTCGTGAGCCCCATGTTTCCCTGCACGACTGATGGGCGTGTTCCCGCGTCGTCTGCCGTCTGGCGGATAAGGCGGTGACGCGCGGCTTCGCGCTGGAATGGCGCGAGCTCGCGTTCGAGCGGGCAAGTCCGCGAACGCGAGCGTTGCGCGATCCAGGAGCGAAACTTTCCTCCTCCGCCGACCGCGCGCAGGGCGCTCCACCGCCTGCGCGTACTACCCGCGGTCTTCTAGAAGACGCGATATTTCGCGGTCTGTTCTGCGCGAGTTATCTCCGTCAGCTAGTAACGGCTGAGTACAAGTCAGACCCTACCACGTATTGTATGCAGTTGATTCGCGGCGAGGGTCGACGTGCATCCCACACTAATACGAGTGCGGAGGCTCCGCGAGTTGGAATTTCATTGGGCCAGCCGTTCGAGCAGGTGCACTTCAGATCGGTTCGTTGCGCAGCGTGTATGGATATCCGCGAATTGCGAGGCTGAAAGTGATGGTCATGAGTCCATCCTTGCGTCCTCGCAATCCCAATCCTCGCGTAATTTCATGCACTGCTTTCCCACTGCACTGTCCTCTCTGGACCCTCGGGTTGCGAATCGTGACCGCCGTTACGAACGATCCTCCGCACACACGGTCGTGGGCATTTCTCTCTGATACGCATGCATGTTCCCGGGAAATCGCTGGAGGCTGGAGAAGGGCGGAGCAGCGATGGGACTACCCAGTTCGATTAAATTTTTAAGCTTTCTCGCGCACGTGTCCCAGTCACCGCCTGCCCGACTGCAAACTCCTCGGTGTCCGCTATCCACCACCCATGGCGCGGCGGCGGTCGCCCTCTGGCCTATAACAGGTAGCCCGCCCGGGTCAAGTTTGCAGCAGCGTTCGGGAGGATACGCGGCGGCGCTCCAAGGTGCTCGAGTAGCGGCGGAGCTTGGATTGAACTTGAAGAGGACCGTGACATCACGCTCACCGAATTCAACGCTTATTTGTCGAGCGGTGACGACATACCTAAACGGTCTCTTCCGAAGGTCCCGTGGCCTTCTTCCTGAAAACTTTGCTGAAAATCGCTGGCGCTGCTTGCATCCCTATGCTCGTATACGTATACGTGGAAGCTCTCGCGCTGCGAATGTTCGACAGACGGGTTGTGGAAATCTCGAATGTGATCCATTCTCTCGCTTGGCGGGCGGGGTGGAGCGCACTTGTGGGTCGCTCCGAGGCGTGACACTGAAAGCTTATTTCCCCGCATTTCGATCTGCCTCCGTCGCCCGCCGCGTCACCACTCCGTCAACCCGTCGACGATGTGTCACCCAGCCACCCCCAGTCACTGGTGCTGAGTCTGCTGACAGCGATCAGAGCACAGGTGCGTGCCGAGAGGGACCCCTCGGCGACAACGCCCGACGCGTCCCCCTCGGTGCCCGACTAATCCCGCGCCCTGGTCTGATATCTGAATCAGCGTCTCTAGAAGCGATTCAGAATTCGGAGCAACGAACAGTGTGCGCAGACTACTTTCTTACGAAAAACTTGCATCTAAGTTGGAACCTTGCCTTTGCCTTGCCTCCCTCCGCTGACCATGGGACTTGCGCGCAGCAAGCTTTACTTAGGGGGACCGTGGACGTGCGAGATGCCATGCCATGCCCTAATCATGCATGGCGTAAGTATGGCTCGGTGCAGGCACCTGCACCACTCTGAATCTCTGATGGCCGTACATCCTCTGACCTTCTGCAGGGCCTCGCAGTCAGCTGCTGCGCGTCTGCTGACCTTCTTCCGCTCTCCGTCGACCGTCGTTCGAAATCGGAACACAGCCAAGCCCGAGCCCGAGTACTCCCCCTAGATCATATGCACGCCCTGTCGACCCTTGTAGACCTCAAAGCATAGCCTTGAATGTTATGGGCGTTGACGTCCATATGACGCGTTGCAATTGTAAACTCGGCGGACGTGATGCTTCAACCGCCGGGTCAGGGACTCAGTATTAATGAACCCATTTGTCGGGAACTGTTCGTCTGTCCGAGTTCTGTCCGCCTGTAGCTGGTGGCAGGACGCGGGTGTACATGTCCGTCTGTCGCGAGCTACCTGTTCAGAATCCCAAGTCAGCCAGAAGTCCGACATCAGCTGCTGAGGATAGTTGTGCTTATTCCATGGTGGCCTGACCACCTCCCTCCTCGCGCACCGCATCGGTATCCCGTGGCGCCATATTGCCCAGTTCTCGAGATGCTCACAATTGCGTGACCGCTGATTTTCATGATCTGCACAGGGGATAGATTGGTATAACTTACCCTAATTAGTACCCCAAATTCAAGCAATGATCGCTATATGGTTGGGTTGGCCACATAGAACACCCCCTCTAGAATGAACACTACTATTACGCGGGAAGCTTCATTAAGAAGCATTCGATTCCTCGTACAGGACGCGAGGGTGGGATGCGCGGTCGCGGGTGCTACATGGCTAGGCCCGCGAATGCGCCCTCAGGCTCTCGTTCTCGCCCACGCCGCGGCCAGGCGAGCCTTTCGAGAAGGCCCTTGGAGCTTCAGAATCAGTGTCTAACTCTGCTCGAAAGTTATGCCAGTGGAACCCGTCGTAAACTGGATCGTCGTGCTCGATATATATATGCGTGCGTGGCGGCATCGCAGAATTCGAAGGCGGCCGTCCCGATTCCCGACTCCCGACTCCCGAGCGTCCATTTATATACCTAATGGCGTGTCCGAGTCGGCGTCGGACGCAGTACACGCAATAATAGTCCACGTACGCATACATTGAAGTGGATGTGCAGCCATACATACATCGACTCATAAATAACTGCACAATCCAAGGCTAGTACAGCGGGCGAGAGCGGGAGGCCAGCCGCAGGAAGCGTGCACGCGCGGGAAGTTACGTTACACACGATGCTGCTGCTGATGAACAACACCATCGTGAGGGGCTGGTGAGGCGGCCGGTCGCAGGTCGATGATGACAGTGATTCAGATCCAACGGCATATCAAGAGAAAAAGGAACATGGAATACCGACGGGAACACGTACGGTCTCGACGAGCACTCTGGCCTGGGGAACACGAGGGCTTCAGAGGTCTAGGAGCATCCAACAGGAACGGATACGTACTGTATGTACTGTACGGCGCGATACGGTGCATACGGGTGCAGCCAAGCCGTGGCGTATGTATACTTACAGTGGCATTTGCATGGTGCGCAGACGACGCCGTCAACGCGAACATGGGTGATAAGACGCGGCCGCCCGTCAGCTGAACGCGAAAAGTTGACGAGCGACCAAACCCTCTCAAGTCTATACCGTACCGGATGACGGAACGCGCGAAAAAAATGGTGTCAAAGAAGGCGACTTTTGCGCCACCTGCATTACTAACCGGGGGAGACGACGATTCAGATGCGAGTAGTAAGTACCATACGACAAACCATGAACGACGCGGACTCGAACGAGGTTTTGTGGGGAGTTATAATGTGACATGACTAAGTAGGGACGATTGATTGATTGGTTTGGATTTAGACTTCGAACTAGAAGAGAGGAGAGGAGGCATGCTGCCGTAGCCGTGGCGGGGTATGCGTGTGGCGGATCGAATGCAATTTTGACAAAGCGGAGTTGCGTGTAGTAGGAATGGAAGTGGGGTGGGGGGCAGGGGGCGATGATAACAGCGTAAGCGGCGTTAGATACTGATATAGAATTGCAGGTAGACGGATGCTGATGGTTGGATGCGGATGAAATGTGTGACAAGTAACAAGATATGTTGTATACGGAGAGAGATGGGGAGGGGCACCATAACGAAGTTTCATGCGATAGATACATAGATAACGGATGTGCACCGCGGGGTTGCAGGCGGTCGCTGATGCCATCGAGGACGAGGACGGAGCGCACTCGAGGTCGACGGCGCGGACGCGCGTATAAGTTGCCGCCGGCTTTTGACGGGGTACCGCGAGGGCAAGCGCAGCAGGACCAAGGCCGCGGTAGGCCCGAGGGACATGGAAAGCGATAACACAGAGCACGACGATGACGATGAGTGAGGATGAAAAGGGACCGGGCCGGTTGAGTGCGGAAGCGAATCGAACAGCGAGGACGAATGCGATGCGAGGAAGATGGTGAGATGCGTCTAGTGGAGAACATGGGAAGAGTCGACACGTCGTTCATGCAGTCGTGCTTTTGGTCGTTCGGTCGTCAGTTCCAAACGCAAGGTGGAACGGCGGTCGTCAGTTTATCGCTTGACGGCGGCAGTCCTGCCGCGCTCACGGTCGAGGAGGCCGCTACGCCCGTTTCCGTACCCGGGTGCTTTGCGAGAGACACCAGCCGGTTCCTCGTCCAGTTCGTCTGCGCGCCTTCTTCCTCGCTTCGGCAACTCGTCGATAGGCTGTGCGATCTCCTCTTCATACTCCTCGAAGCCAACACCGGAGTCACGGAGGTCCAGCTTCTCGAACTTGGGAAGCGGCGGAGGTGAGCTGTTCCTGCGTTGCGCCAGCTGACGGGCCGCACGGACGCCGGCGGCGACAACGGGGCTGTGTGCGACCCAGTCGGCCACTTTCTCCATGCTGTCCAGGCGGGCGCGAGCTTGAGCGCTCTGGTGGGCGTGAGCGCGCGGCCGGGGAGAACGGCTCGGTGAGCGTCGAGACGAAGAGGAGCGCCCGTCAGGGTCCCGTCTACTGCTGCGGCCCCGAGGCGCTGCATCCGCGGTTGAGGCGTGTTCCTTGGAGACACGCGCCGAAGGAGCGATAGCGAACGCCGTGGTGGTGTCGACAATAGGGTGGGCAAGACGTGGAGTGGGCGGTGACGCCGAGTTGTTTTGCAGGGAGCGAGAAAGCATGGACAGGGCAGAAGAACCCTTGTGCGAACGCGGCGTGGTGGCGGTGGAGACAAGGAGCGAAAAGTACGCGGGCAGACTCGCCCGGTTACGCCGCCTCTTGCCTGTTACCGTCTCTGGGTCTTGGCCGCGCTCATCCTCGTCGCTGGGCTGCGGAGGTAGGTCGGCGGACTTGCGCCCTCGACGGCGGTCCGAGCGAACGGAGGAAGAGGTGGCCGGGACTGAAGGGGCGTCGGAGAAGTCGTCCTCGGTGGAATTGTCGTGATGTATACTGCGGGACACGCCAGTACTTGCCGTCATGGCGGAGACGGACGAGGTGCGACGGTGTAGCGAAGGGATCATGGAACGATGGTTCGTCGTGGAAGGACGGCGGGCATATGCGAGAGAAGAAGCATGATGAGCGTACCCGGGGGACAGCTTGGACGGATCCGCATAATCAGGATTGACGGCGTAGTACTCGTCGTCCGTGTTTGCACCATAGATGGCAAACGAGGCGCTGTCTTCCTCGTGCTCGTCGTCAAGGGGGGACCAGGAGGTAGAAGAGTTGGATGAAGATGACTCGGAATGACGAACGCGGTGGGATGGCTTGCGGGCGCCAAGTGATTGTCCGAGGGCGGAGGGAAGCAAGGCAGGGACCTCCGCAAGATGTGAAGGGATGTTGTGGGAGGAGCGAAGGAAAGGCGAGGGGTGTGCGCTGCTTGTAGTTGAGATGGACGGGGAGGTGGTGTCTTGGGACTCGCACTCGTCGCTGCAGTAGGGTCGGCTGCGGGGTAAGTAAGAGCAGTGAGCGGAGGGTCGGGCGGTGACGTCGGGTGAGCGGGAGATAGCTTACCCGTCGGCGAGGACAGGCCTGCCGCAGAGAAGGCAGACTTCTTCGTACATGGTGAACGTCGGGGACGGACAGAGGCCAGTGGAGGAGGACGGTCGGGAGGGGCGTCGGGGGGCGGGGGTTATATAAGAGACATGTTGTGAGTGTGAAACGGAGGTGAAGGGGGCCTCCCGAATTCGTGGAGACTTGCCCCAATTTCGAAAATACTCACGCATGAATGACTCCGCCCGACAATTCCTCTCCACCGTCACGCATGTCACACCCACACCTGCCTCCCTTGGCAATCTCCACGCGAGATCTCCCGTCCAGACCTGGCCCCATCCGCCGACGCCGACTCCGACTCGCTCGCTCAATCCGGTCCAGTTCCCTCAGGCGCCCGCCACCACCCAGTCTCCACCGCCCAGGCCTGTGCACGTTCATACAATTCTCTTCGTCGCCTTTTCCACACTGTTCCCTGCTTATTCCTCTTCTCTGTATCGCCGCAAACGTGCCCTTCCTCGCCCCCCGCCTCCACATCAACGTGCTTCTTCCGCCAGGTCCTCATTTTTTCTCCGCAAGCTGTCATCGTACGCACCCCTTGTGGCCGACTTTCTTCTACACCGGGCATGCCGCCTTCATGCGCGGAGCACCTTCGGGTCCTCTAGCGCACCAATGAAGCACTGCCTGGCCCTGCACGCTTCTCTTCCGCTTCTCCCATATCACTTCCTACATGCGTCCATCTCAGAACGCCGGTCCGAACGTGTTACAGCAATAGTCTCCTGTATTCCTGTACCTCCTTCTCTGCCACCTTCGATACCCCCTCTCTTCTTCGCCGGAGTCTCAATGTAGAACCTTAATTAACGCGCGCACTGGCACACTCCAACCGTTTCGCCGACAAATGACATGCAGATCACAGCACGCCCCCTCCGAATTCACCACGACGCACGCACATCACTCGCACGCCAGATACGACCCCACACGCCCGCCTTCGCGCGCGACGCGATTAGCAGATTCTCACGACGTGCGGCTTCCTTTCCCTTCTCGCGTGTGCCGTATCGCTCCATCCGTGAGTACCTCTCTCAAAATATCCAGATATCCAGGCCGTATCGTCACCTTCCACATCATGTATCCCTGTCAGTAGTGTCACCCCCAGGTCCGGTCACCCCCCATGCCGTGTTCATCGAACCTCGGCCGGTTCGTTCGGCCGCTAGCCTCATCTCGACTGGAGTCTGGACGAGTGCCTGCCTGGCGCGTCTTCTCTCCATCTCGCCATAGTGACGCCGGGACCCAATTCCTGTCAGTTCGAAAGATGTGCACCCTCCGAGTCATTCTCTGCGATTTCCGACTATGGCATGTACCCTACAAGTCAGCGTGGGCTCACGACGCGCCCCTCCTCCGATTTATTCCTCTAAGCGCATGCGCGTGCATTCGATGGACCGCGAACTCGGCCGAGGGCCCGTCCGAGAGAGGGGGTACCCCATCGGTCACCGTGCGCGTCATCCGCAGCCAACACTCTCGCAGCTGGGATAGCAATAACCCCGCACCGGGGGCCAAGTTGACAGGGCGTGAGGTATAGTGTTACTTATGGTGTATGTTTGTCGTGCGATGACGCGGACCCCTTGCGCGCCTGTCGCCTCGCCCGCGTCCCGGTCGCGCTCGTCAGACCACCACGCCTCAAGAAAGTTTTGAGTTCGTCATTTGTCCAGCATAGTTCGCATTCGTTTGGGGGCTTGGCTTGGGGTTGTCATCACCCTGAGCATTCGCGCCGGGCCAGAATCTCAACCTAATCTG
>BACB01000426.1:0-37901 GCA_000338015.2 Ganoderma multipileum BCRC 37180 | reverse complement strand
ACCAGCACCCGGCTGTGGCACGCGCATACGTCAGACTTCGGACGCTGCTCGCACGGATGTACGCCTACGTGAAGCTCAGGTCCGCCCCGCGCCGTCGTGAATCATTGCGAAGTCCGAGCTCACTTCACCGCCCTGCAATAACCAGGGGTCCCGACTATAGTCATGGCCAAGTTGCCGGCCCTTCACGCCCACCTCGACCTCGTCCCCTTCATTCAACACCCTCTCCGCGACCCCTCCATCCCATCCCGTCTCTCCCCGACCGAACAAGTTGCCACTGAAAGCCGGTCGTGATGGTCATATATATCAAGTCGCGAACGGCTACGCAGCTCGCGCAAAATTTCTCCTCCGGACCGTACAGTATTACTTATATGGCTTCTGAACCCGCCGCAGGCTCCGGCCATCCGTGCGGCGTGGACCAACAAGCCACAAGTCGCGACGGCTACTCACCATAAATCTTTACGCATCCGGGAGCGAGCCCACCCGCACGGCAACCCAAACGCAGCCGACGGGCGGCGGCCCCGTATCCAAATCGACCCTGCTCTGCCGTAACAGTACTTGCACCGGTGAGATGCATGCGCATACGTATACGGTATCCGGTGTTCTCACGGCCCAATCGCAGCGGACAATACACATTGTCACGGCGCGTACGCGGGTACGCGTATTTCCCCGCAGGGGCACGCCGCACGCATGGACTCCAGATCTAATTGACCAGGTCACCAGGAAGTCCAGGACTGGAACATCCCGTTTCGCTTCAGGCATCTGCATAACCTACCGCACGACCGGGCCGCAACGTGCTCGCGATTCGCGAACGCGCATCGTTGGCGAAGGTACCTTCCCGCTGGGGCCGCGCCTCGGGCTCAGACGCAGAACCGCGGCTGCACTCAATACGTATTCTGTGAGGATCTCCGGGCGCGCAGGCCGGACGCCTCTATCTTCTCGTCTTCTAGTCTAAGTCTTCTAGGGCGCAGAGGCTCCCGAGTGTCGACTCGCGTTCGCCATACGCGTAGATCACGATACACGACTCGGATACGCCGGATCCTGTACGCTATCGCTCTCAAGTGTGTGCTATCTCGAGTTTCAGCGTTTTGTTATCGCTCATACATGGTCTATCATGCACTTATCTCTTCACTCACTCAAGAGGTGTGCGTGCCTGACAGCATGTATGGGCTCAGATTGAGGGCAGGACGCCTACGTTTGCTCTCCTCAGGTTCGACGTTATCAAGCTCCTCATCTGTGGCCCGGCTCGAACGCGTCGCGTCCCGCTATCTTAATACGTATGCGCTCCCGCGATCCTCGCAACGCCACTCAATCGTCCTTGTGAACTCGAACTCGAACTCGAACCAGTCCGAGGGACGAAGCTCGAACCCTGCCCCCTTCGGCAAGAGGACCTGATTCTGTCCTTCGATATTGAATGGTGAGTCCTGCGATTGCGAGTTCGATGCCGGCCTACAGGTCCATTCTTCGGCGTTTCCGAAAATTCTTGCGAGGCCGGTGGCCGGCTGCCCTTCCCCCTTCGAATCCGAGCCCGAATCCGAGTCCGGCGACAAAATTTAAGCTTCACGCTTCATGATCCAGGCGGAAGCGCGAAGACGTCCCATGCCAGGCGAGGGCCCGGCGGTTATCATGGCAACGGGTTCATTCGCTTGACTTGTAGGGACTCAGCTGGGATTCCTGGGAACTTAAACTTCCCACTCCCACGTCCTCGAACGCAGGCTATTGTGCGTGTCGATCGACTCAGGAGGCGCGCTGAGGTGGAATTGTGAACGTTCTGGGATGTTCGCGATTGTTCGACGGTTTGGGAGCAGGCACCGTCGCGGTGTTTTTCTCGGCATGCGCTGGGCGGTGTGCTTGCTATAGCTAGTATGAGTACGAGCCGCTTACTGCCTCCGAGGTTGGACAGCGGGTCGCGGTCTGGATGCTGGATTCTGCATCACAACCCCACCTCTGATATTATTAACTGCACCTCCCCGCATGCGCGGTGCCATAGCAATTAGCCTGAACCCTCGCCCCCATTTCTCCTCCCCATTTGACTCACCGCGGCAAGACACCGTGGCCGCGGTGTCGTTTTTGGACTCAGCGCTCAGCGACGGCTTGTCGACGGTGCGCGGTCGCAACATGACCGTGTGCAACAAACTTTCGACCCTCGAGATGCTTGATGATCGTTTCTCAGGGTCGCTCGACAGTCCTTGACTCGGACAAGACTCGCTTTTGCCCCGAATTCGAATATCGCCGAGCGTGCGCGCTTGCCTGGTCCCAATGTGACTCGGGCAGGTATGGGGAACCGATCGCACGTTCGCACTTCCGAGTCTCACGAGCGTCTCGCGAGCCTGTTTTGGGTTCGCGTATGTGTAGCGAATTCAAGGCGTTGGGGCTGAATCGCTTCGCCATCCAGGGCAGATGCGCGTGTATAGTGGCCGATGCGTAGTGAACAGTGGATTCAGACCTCCTACCGCCGATTCCAAACGACCTGTAGAGCTGTAACTCACAAGTTAAGTGGCCATTGATAGTGCGAATAAGAGGCCCGGCGCGCCGATCATCCCCGACACCTCGATCGGGGCGTGACGGTGGCGCGCGCACGGGATGCTAGAGTCGGAATGAATAGGCCAACGCCTGGCCACATTCGCGCCTTCGGCTGCGTTCGGGACGATGGCACGAGGGGGAGAGGTGGCATGACGCGGTCGCGTGCGCCGCCACGGTTGAACGTCGAGTGTTTGAAGGTGACTGAATATGGGGCTAGCGGACGGTATTTTTCCGCCGAGTTTCTGGGACGAGGCTAAGTGTATGCTTACCGCTTGAATGCGGCCCGTGGCGGGCGAGAAAGGGTAGGCGTGGGCACTAGGGGTCGAGGATGAATTTGGAATGAATTGAGGATTCATTGCGGGGCGAATGAATTGAGTATTGATTGTGGGGCGTGCGACATAGCATCCGAGGCTGCGAGGGGGACGATCCTGTCAACAGCCATTAATGATCCTCGGGCTGTACATATTCCTACTCACCATATGGGCATTGCGACGTGTCGGTCGCTTGTCGTCCCGGTGAAACTGGTGCAGATTCTGGAATGCGCAGGATGACAAGTCCACTTGACTTGGTTAGGAGGAATCAGTGTTACAGGCTCTGTCAGACGACCAAGGACCAAACATTCTATAGACTTAAACCATACGGTGATGATGATGACCATTCGTACGTCATACACAAGAGACGTCGGCGAGCTTGATGTGCAATTCTACCGGGGACCAATGGTGATCTCTGAGCTCATATTGTCATAGAAGGTCAAATGATCAACATACCATGGCCAATACTTAAGTTACACGATTACCACGCCTGAATTGCCGGGCGACAATAGCGTCCGAGCCACCACTTACTCGGGAGTGATCACGATGTTGCTAAATGACGCCATGTCGTCGAAGGCGCGAGAAAGGACGCTGATGCGAGGTGAAGTCGCCATATGCACATTCCCGTACACATACGTCCTGGACGGTTTCGAATTGTCCGATCCGAGGACTCGTGCACTTTGGAAGACGTGACGACTCTGATGGAGTCGACTGCATCCATTCAAAACTTGAAAATTTCGCAGTCAACGTTCAAACTGACTTCAAGCATAAGCGCAAGGAGACGACAAACCTCGATCATCAGCTTCCCGGAGGTGCTAAACGAGTGCATCTATCGATGGGAGAGAGCAGAGGTTGAAACGATAACAAGATGCTTGGCCTCGACCTTGGCCTCGCCATGCACGCGGACGTCACTTTGACACGACATGTCACGGGCCTAGACCTGTCCTCGTCACGCCACCTCAGACGACGTCATCACGTGTCTGGTCACAGTCACCCGAGAGCCTTTGTGGCGTCGTCACGCACCCGTTTTGGGACGATGTGGACATGCATATGGTGCGCAGCGCCAGAGACGACTCGCAACTGAACCAAGCTCAACTCGCGCGCGGAGACATACCACGCATCGTGATCCAAGTTGCTGGTGCGTGATGACCATCTTTCGTGCAGTCGGCTCGCGTTGACAACCCGCTCAACCTCCCAGGTCAGATCCCGCATGCCCGATGGACGTTGTTCAAAGTCCAGACCGCTCGTCCTCAGGCTGTGCCCACGCGTAGCAGAACCCCATTTCTCTCCTCCATCCGCCGCCGCGATCCTTTTTGCGTTTGGGGATCACCACAGTCCGCAGGCAGCGGCGGTGTACACTCGCGGAGCGCCCACGTAACTTTCCAAAGGTCGAGAACAAGAAGCTTGGTACGTCGTGACTTGTGTGTGTTTTCTTTACCCGTCCATCGCGGTGCGTGGAGGCTCTTCGCCGCGGTGGCATGCGCACTGATTTTTCATTCGAGTTCGCGGGTACGGGAAAGGCCGACCATAGGGATAGAACGTTATAGAACAAAGAGGACAAACTGTTGGATGACGGTGGCGTCAGCTGGCGGTCTGCCTGCAGGTTTTAAGTTCTCGTTCATGACGAACTCCATGGACAGAAGGCACGCCTCTTCACGAAGGTTCGCCTTGCTTCGGGCCTTAAAAAGCTCGTATGTAGGAGTATTATCGGTGACTTGCGCTGATGAGCGAACATACCGTCCCAGAGACAGCGGACAAGCCGCCGGGTACTTACTGTTTCCGAACTCGTTGCTATGTACGTGTATGTAAAGTTCATCTTTGGGGGTCCGTTGCTCACCTCGCCTTTCCCCGGTCTAGGCCTACCAATATGTGCGCTCTCGTTCGCAGAGTTCAATCTCAGCCGCGGACTGAGCTGAAACCCATATTCAAGATTATTACCTCACCGTGGGTTACGGGGTAGACCCTGTCTGCGGGCACGTGCGGTCTCCCACTCTGTGAATCCGCTCTGTCAGCAATTGATCCCAATGGATGTGCAGGCCCGAGGTCTCCAAGATACTCCTGCGACGGTCGCGCCCCGCAGCGCGTCGTAAGTAAAAACTGACAAGCCAAATGTTGCTGGCAGACGCCAATGATACAGTTAGCGCCCAGTAGCCGCGGCGTTGTGGCGCAGCGAGCGGTGGGCGCATTGACAATTAACAATTTGCTCCCGACTCTGACCCTAAATTTTTCTCGAAACGTGTCCTCGGACTCGCAGATTCTTACACACAGGAACAAACTCCAGTATCGGATCAACGTCATCCTTAAGTCCTGTGTCGTGCCGTGACGTGCCTCGATATCCTCTGATATGTTTCCCACAAACCCCTCTCCGAGCTGACCGGGCCGGCAGGGCGCTGCGGTATGTCGAGGCACCCTAGACCAAGGTAAGGAGATATCGCGATAGTCAGCACCCAAGCCGTTTCAAGCTGACCTTGTGCTATTGTAGGTGTGTATGTGGGGGGTATCACCGGCTGGGCGCATCATGTCCTCAGGCGCATAGAGCTGCAGGTGCGCCCCCAAGTCGCGCCTTCCCAATGCCATCCGGCCACGCGAACATCCATCTGCAACCTGTGGAAATACACCCAGTGCATCCTCAAACCCCGGTTTCGGATGCGACCCCTCCGCGCGAATTGGGCCGCACAACTCCGATTCGGGCACAGGGGAAAAGATCCGCTCTTGTTCCCGTTTTCGGAACAGTGATGGCTGCTCCGAGTCCGAGTCCGAGCATGGAGGTTATTACCATATGCGAGGCACCAGCGGTCGGTCTCTTCATCGTTCTCCTTGCACCTGAGGCACGTCCGACGCTGAAATCCCGCTTCTCCGTGATGTTCGCAGCCCAGCAAGCTTCGTTGGATCCCTTCTATCCTGTTTCTGCCGCGAGCCACCAGGGGGAAAAGGTTCTGGCCACCATAAGGTGCTAGAATGTCCGTGAGGGTCATGCGAGGTGCTACGTACGTTTTGTACGCGGTGACCGGGGAGGTCCCGGGAAGACTGGGCGAAGAACGGGAGACGACTGCGGGGAACCGGGGGAACTACGCGCACGCGCGAGACGTCACGAAGCCGTGTGTGCGTGACCACCCTCATAACCTTGCAGGTCTTCGGCTAGGGCGGTGGGATGAAATGACGTGCTCATGAGCCACGAACACCAGCGTTGGTGATTGCGGGGTGAGTAAGCTTCGTTCGTTTTCATTATGCGCCCGCGGGGAACCACAGACACGCTTACTTACCGCGGCACACCAGAACCTGAACAGGAGCCAGTTGTACGTACGTGCGCACGCATTTATGGACCTGGCCAATGGGAGAAAGCGTGGATATCCCTGGGCCAGGCTCTTCCAGCGCGGAAATGAACGTGAACGCTGGATGACGTGCGGAGGTGGGAGGAACTGCTGTTCGCGGTCGCGTGACGCTAACAGAATGCCGCTTTGCCTTGGACTGCGTTCACGCCCTTCACGCGAAATGGAGGAAGCAGTGGGGGGTGGCGTGATTGCCCTCCACGGGACGCGGTCACGCTGCATCTGCCAACTCTACCAGCGACGACCGGTTCGTGCGTGCGCACTGGGACAGCTCCTTGACGCGAACGAACACAACGCGATGCAGCGTGCGTCTTCCCAACAGAATCCACGTCTCTAATGTATGTATCTCGCAAAACTGACCATCTGTTCTCTAGGTTGAGAAGCCCATCCATCATCATTTCGCTCGATCCCGGCCGTGAAGCTTGAATGTTTGCGAAGCTGCGCCCGAACACCGAGGGTGACAGACGGAGACAGACGATGACCCCAACCGCTACGCCATGGCCCTCGATTTCTCCTCTCAAACGGCCGGTGCTGCAGCACCCAGAAGCTGGAATCACAGGTGAGCTATCCTGGACGAGCATTCCCGTGCACAGCCAACTTCGGCGATGGAAGAACCGCTCCTTCCACCGGCGCCGCCGTCATTCCGGCGGCGATGGCGGCGGCTGATACCTCTCTACGTGACATCCAAACTAGGCAGGCCTGTCCTCTTATCCCCGGGGAGCGACAAGCGTCGCCGCCTGGCTACGTACGACGACCACGGTCACGCCATGCGGGGTACAGGGTGTAGGATGCCTGTTTGGCTCGCCGCCGTCGTCTATGCTTCACTGGCAGCGCCAGCCGTATCACTGTAATCACCCTGGCATACGTGTTCGTAGGGCGGCGATGAGACCCCCATTTGTGGGAGGGCAGTTTCTGGCCGGGTGCGAGCGTCCGACGCCCAGCGTCCAATGAGGGCATTGAAATCAAGCATTGATGTTGTTGGCTCGCTCTCCGTTCCCTTCTCGGGAGAAGCAATAGGGGATCTGTGATGACCGGGTGCACTTGACACTTGTTATAATCACCGTGACGGACGGTTACGGACTTATGTTGGGGTCACATCGGTGCTTAGTGCGAGTGATAAGCATGGGCATATATGTACATCCGTTTACGTCGTTTCTAACGAACGGCTTGACATGATCCATGAAACTCACGCCCACTCGGCAGTATCACGGTGATGTTTCGAGACCTGTCAAGACCATCAGTTACAGTTTAATGCTACCTGTGTCGCGTAGACGCTGTGCACATTGTTCAGACATACGAGCCATTTGGCCGTTCGCTGAGCCCGTGCCGATGGTCCGTGTTTCTTCACACTTGTACTAGCTAATAAAGGTTCTATTTAACCTCGTAACAAGTGTTGGTAAAGCACCGCTGTAGCTCGCAGTAGCCGCCACCAAATGAGAAACACGATTAGGGTCCTTGGCGTGCATCCAGTGCCGAATCGCTGGCGTCCGCCAGTGAGCGTCCGCCCCTAAAGCTGCTCAGCCTCGACCCTCGGAGTACATCAAACCGGACCAACAACCCGGAATCAACGCGGTCCGCTGCCAGTGCGCAATGCCAGTGACCAGGCCAGCTCGTGAAATTATGACGCGATCAACCTACTGCTGTGGCGGCCGGCGCTGCGGGGGCCCGAGGACTAGCCCGGCGACTGTTCAATCATCTATCGATGAATTTCATAGTCGACTGCACGCTCCTTGGCTAGCCCTTACTGTACATAGTCTCGGTGAAACGCAGCGAGAACGTCGACGTCGTCGTGGGCGGTCCCGGGCCCGAAAGCCGAGATGATGGATATTGGCTTTCGGAGCACGTTACCAGGACAAGGACATATGTCCCGAACCCCCTCGATATGTGCGCGAGTTGAATCGATTCGCTGGGGACCCAAGACATCCGCAGATCGTTGCACCTGCGCCACAGCGACACGAACGGGGGGGCTCGTCACTTGCAGAAATTCATATTCCGGAAACGTTCCGAGACGATTTGAGACTGTGACCCACTTGGCAAGCACGTTTGCTGCGCGATAAGCTGGATCACAATGGAGAAGATGAGAGGACACATCTGGGAAGACTTCTCGAGACCAAAACACCTGCACCGTGCATAGATAATCCAGAAGAACTGTTTTACAAGACTGAGCGTCCAGTAAGATCCGGATCTGAGGAACGTGCCTCGTGGCCAACTCGCGGCGTGACCACCGTACCACGCCCTACCACGCCTGGTTCTTCGACAGATTTTCAAGACATTCGACGGGTCACGCCCTGTTTCAATTTTTCTGGAACCAGAGTGCGCTGCGGTGCCGTCTGGCCAAGATGTGCTTAGTGACCACAATAAACACCGTGGCCATCGAACGCTTCCAGGTCAGTCGGGAATCACCCATGGAACCAGCCTGAGCCAGCCATTGCCAACCTTGGAAGTGGTCACAGAGCGGAATAAAAAAAGTTCGCAACGTATGCACAATCCTTGCGAATAAGGCATTAGAAAGTTCACATGATGTATCATATGCACATTAGCATTACCGTTCCTTCTAGTACTACGTCCGCCAGAGCGCCGCGTCCTAGCAGGTCCCTTTCGCCTCTCGCGGTAAGGAAGTCTACGACGTGCTCTCCGCAGACGGCGGCTCAGACCCAGGCTGCGTCTCCTCGACGGAAATCGAAACCGAAATCGGAGGTGCAGGCAACGATGCAGGAGCATCCGAACCGGCATCCGTCTCCACCTTCCCGTTCAGCGTCGCAGTCGCCGAGACCCCATTCGCCTTCGCAGCGTCCTCATTCTCAGCCCCGTTCTGCTGCGGGACCTTGTCCTTGTCTTTGTCCTTGACAGAGAATCCTTCCGCCTTGGGCGGCGTCAGGGGCGGAGGCAGGTCAGCTTCCGCGTCCTCAGGCTCCGCGACGAGAGGCTTCTCAGCGAGGGCGATAGTCGGCGTCGGGGTCGGCACTGGTGCCGTCTTCCCCACTGCTGGGGTCGGCACTGGCACCGGCGCTGGCGCTGAGGACGGCGCGTTATCGCCCATGGGGTCGACGTCTGGTAGGCCTGGAGCGGACGGGGGAGGGAGCGCCTTCTCGAGGTTCGCTGTCGCGGGCGTGGTCGGGGTGCTCGCGGGGAGGGACGCCTTGCGGCCGTTGAGCGTGCTCGCGCGCGCGAGCATGCCTTTGAAGCGGCCGCCGCCGCCGGTGGCCGGGGCGGTTGCGGGCGTCGCGACGGGGGGCTGCTGCGCCTGTTGTGGGGGAGGGGGCTTGGGGGCGACGGGCTTCTCGGAGACGATGGTTTCGAGCATCGCGGTGGGAGCGGTGACGTTCTTGAGCCCGGTGAGCTTCTCCTGGAGGAAGCGGGCGTCCGCGAGAAGCCTGGGCGCGCGGATTCAAGAAAGGGAAAGGGGATGTCAGTCACACTGGTCGCCGTCACGCAATAGCACGGCATGCGGGTACGCACCGCTCCTTCGCGTCGAGGGAGGGAAGCTCGATCTTTGTGTACTCCTCCGATAGCCTGTGGTTGATAGCGGCGAAGACCTGCGTCATCACATACTGCGCGCCGTGCTTATCGTCAGCCGGCGCGCATACACGTACGCTTGCCTGGAAGATACGCTGACTCACCTCGACGACGGAGGAAGGGAGATAGCGCGAGAGGACCTTGTGCAGCGTCACGGTCTCCTTCACCAGGACTTCCATGTAGTCGTTGACGCCGCCGCCCTCCTTGGGCATGTCCCACTTGACCGCCTGGACCGCGCGATCTTTGTCAGCCGGAGGCAAAGAAGAGGATGGGAAGAGGAAACGAACCTGGAGCGTCCGGATGTGCGCAGTGAGGCGGTCGCCCATGATGGCGATGAGCTTGGCGTGGATCTCGTTCTGGTGCTCCTGGTAGTCGCGCTTGAGCTTGTCGAACTCGATGAGCATCACCGCCTGCTTCGTGCTCAGGTGCCGCCGGAACGTCTCGCGGATGTACGGGATGAGCGAGATCATGATCGCAAGCGACTGCGACGCGAGGGCTGCCATCGCATGTTATGTCAGAGACCGTGCCATACCGGAAATATGGAAGTGTAAGCTGCAAGCATACCGAGGTGCTTGGCCGTGATGTTCTTCAGGCCTGCGGAGCGCATCGCCCCGGCACCGAGCACGACCTGACATGTCCGCGAGTTGAATGACTTAAGGAGCTCGATGATGCGGCTCATCGTGTCTATTGTCAGCAATGGCAGGTTCACGATCACCTTGAGGTAATCCAAGAGAAGGACGAGCACATCCAGCGTCGCAGACACGGCGAAGTACGCGCGGTCCTCGACGCGCAAATGCTTCGTCGGCGCATTTGCGGATCGCCTGCGCGCAGTCCGGCCAGGTGACACCGGGAAGTTTGGTGAGGGCAAGGGAGATGATGGACGGGGGTCACCATTGGCGGTGAGCGAGGGGGATATTGGCGGTGGTGACGTCGGGAGAACGGGAGAGAGGAGATCGTGTGGTGGACGGTTGAGTTGTAACTCTGGGGGATCCGAGATGGATGCGTCGACGATCGTATCGACTCCGCGCTGGATGGTAGGCGCGACCTCGGCAGCGTTCCACTGCTCGTCTTCCACAAGTTTCGCTGACTGGTTCAGCTGTGCTTGATGGAAATGTTGCAGGAAGCTCTTCGCCTGCGTACCGCATATACGCAGTGAGCAAATCGTCACGTTGATACGTCGAGCTTTAACTTACCTGACTGACGATTATGCCTCGGAGGCCAACAATCATCCGTCTGCAAATGACTTCCGACTTCACGACGAAGTCCCACGATTCGTTGAACAGCTCGCAGAAGCTTGGGAGGTCGAGCGAGGTGTGCTGCTCCGCGCGGACGTTGAGAACTTTCGAAGCACGCAAGTTGGCCAACTCCGCCGCCGACGAGAGGATGTCGGTCAGTTCCTCTTGTAGGGCGGTGACGTCTACAGAAGCCTTCTGAGGCCTAACAAGAAATTTAGACTGAGTACAGGTGGCAGGAAAGGATCATCACGCACTGGAGGCTCTGGATGACCTCGATGACAATGGCGTCTTGTCGGTGCAGGCCCTCTATGCAGTTCAGCAGACTCCGGTACATGCCGCGCGCCAGCTCGAGAAACGCGGGGTGCGTCATGGCGCGTAGCTCAGCGGCTGAATCGGACCTGAGACTTTACGTCAGTAATGCGTCCAAAGGAACTGCATGTCAAATCAGACAGACTCACTGGGGTGGTATTGGGTCGTCCTCACCAATCTCAAGCGAAGGTATTCGCTTTCGAATAGTCAGCCATTGGCGATCAAAGTTAGCGCAGGAGACTCACCCGCTTGACGGTATTGCGGACCTCCGACAAAGCTACTTCTCGCCATGCTAGTGTCGTCTCCAGAATACCTTTGGTACGAACTAGAGACTGGAGCAACGGACGCAGTCGATCTCGTAATGACCCATCGAAGTCCTGCCTCTTCGTTTCCGACCAGGTATGCGGGTTCGAGTCGATCCGTTCTACAAGGTCATGTTGGAGAAGACTAACGAATTCGGAGGTTAGCGAAGAAGTGATCTCCATGGTCAATGTCCGTAGGTGCTCCGGAAGCGCAGCAAATGCTCGGAGGGAAGATAGAGGTATTGAGGGAGCTGGGGGCGGAGGCGGAGGTTGCGGGGTAGCTGGTGGCGACTCCATGACTGTGGGCAGAGGAGACGTCCGACCGTTCTTCGCTAGTGTTGATTGCGGGGTAGGTGCCGTGACAGTCTTCGCCTCGTCCGGATGGTAGAGCTTGTCCAGCTCCTCGATCATGTCCAGAGCCTCCCCCCACTGGCCTGCCCCAACCAAGCTCCTTGCAATGCCGGTCATTTCCATGACGCCTCCCACAAACCGAACACCCTCCTTCACCTTTCCCAAGTTCCGCATCTTGCCCTCCTTGCGCACGATTACTAACCCGCGTTTCGCGCCCTTCTCATCCACTTCCTTCAGGAGACCCCTTAGGTTGGATATGCGATCGAGACACTGTTCGGACTCGGTCTGCAGGTCTTGCAAGTTCGCAAGCGCGGCGAAGAACGAAGTGGACCGGACGGAAATCTCGCGAATGAGATGCTGTTCGATAGTATCCGCATAGTGCGAGAGCTTCTCTAGTAGCGGGAGGGAATGAGAGAGGGAGGATGGGTCAGTGGTATCCTCTTCGCCTTCGACCTGTTCAGTTACGGCATTGAAGGTTCGCGGGTCGCCCAAGTTGAACTCGCGGCCGAAGAATACGGAAGGTACGCTCTCCAGCGGCGGCAGAGGTTTCCCTATAGGTAGGGGTGTCTTCGGTGTGCGGGGCGTTGGAGGGACCTCGATACTTGCGGACCATATGGGATCTGGTATCCGTGCGACACCATCCCGACCCTGCTCCGCGTTCTGTAGAAAACGGTCCCATTCGGGAGTGATGGCGCGGAGGTAGGAGTCGAAGTCTTTCCGGCGTACGCGCGGAAGGTCGGCAGGGGGCACAGGAGGAAGCGCGGAATGTGCCTTCGGAGGTGCAGACTTCTTGTGCGGGTTGTTCACCACATTCGAGATGGCTATGGGAAATTAATTGAAGCTGAATGCGAACCAAGATTCCCTGAACACATACCGTTGAACCCATGTTTTGAACTGCTCCACTCCGGTGGGAGCGTTCCTTGTAAGGAAGTCAAGGAGTTATTGCCATAAACATCGTACGGCGCGCCGGTGCCCAGGTAATCACCCCTCCCTTCAGTGGTCTCTGAGACACTGCCCGGTCCTGGGCGTCGTTGGTCGTAGTTGAATCTGTACGCGCGGGAGGAAGCGAACGAGGGAAGGTCTCCGACAGGTGAGGCAGGACGTGAGGGAGTTGATGCGTAGTCAGACATGAATCAAGCAAGCAGCCGGGACCAGCGCGAGTCTGCACGTTCTGGAGACTGTACAGGTACAGATAGGGGTGGGTAGGAGGTATCAGAGTCGCATGAAGTAGCTTGCAAGGTCGTCGAAGGGGGAGAGTAGGATGGTGGACCTGTCCTACTGCAGTTCACCAGCGCATCTATGGGCGTCTCTCTCTAGATTACGGCGCCTAGTTACGTAACTCCTTTCTCCAGTCTCGGAGGCGCTCGCAATCGTGCTGAGCACCAGGAAACATGGCCAGTTCACTATCGCTCTCGCTCCCCCGTCCGCTCCGCCAGTTCTTCGGACTCTTTCCGCTTTACACGCACCCTGCGGTCGAGTCTTTCGACCATGCGCGTCGCGTCACCTCGCCCACCCTCTGGATACACGTGCCCTGGAGCCCAAACGCGGATGTCCTGAGCAGCGACGTCGAGTGTCTCAAGTGGCAAGCCTACCTCGCCCTCCGTGGTCTCTCGGACGTGTCAGTTCGCTGGGACGTCTCCGTTGATGGTGCACTGGATGCGCGGCTGCCGAACCTCCATGTCCCGCTGAAGACGTTGCCCGGTGCGTCGGACGAGGTCAAGGCTTCCGACGACGGCGAGGGCGAGCTCCTCCCCGCGCACTTGATCCCAGAGTGGGTCGATGGCCAGGTCGGCGCACTCGATGAGCTAGAGGATTATGCGAATGAGGCGGCAAAGGATGAGAGTCGTGCGTGGGTCGCGCTGTTGGAGGGGAACGTGCACGCTGCTCTGGTACGCTCTCTCGATTCCCCCCGTGCCGCGTGTTTGTCGGCTTATTGCCTTTGGCCCAGGCCCTCACCCAACCCTCCTCGACGTCTTTCCTCAGTCTGCTGTCGCCTTACCAGAACAAGCCGCGTCCGCTGGAGGCTGCCTTGACGCATCCCCCTGCCCCGCTGTTCGGCATCAGCTCCCTCCTACCTGCTTATGGGACGCATGTGGACGTCGACGCCTTCGAGCAGCAGTACAAGGAAGCCATTGGGTCCCTATCAGAACGGTTGGGTACCGACAAGTGGTTCCTTGGCTCGTCGTAAGCTTGCATGGGTTTCTCCTCTCGCTGATGACCGCTCACTGTTGTTGCGCAGCTCCCCAACCGCGCTGGACGCACTCGTGTTTGCGTATCTCCACTGCATCCTCCATTCTAAGGATCATACCCTCCGCTTCGAGGTTACCCGCCGGGTGAACCTCGTTACTTGGGAACGACGCGTCCAGGCCCAAGTCCGCAGCGCATTCCGCACACCCTCTGCCACCCAAGCGTCCTAGTTTCGTACAATACGTATGTCCAACAATGTCGATTGTCCTCCCATCTCCGTCAGTGATATATGCGTGAAGGATCGCTATCCGGTACGTGGCGCATGCAAGAACTGTCTAAACTGATACTCTAGGACCACGCTTGTAACGCCAACGTCGACCCATCAACATTCCCTGCGGGGGCGTACTCGACGTGCCATTTGTCGCCGTATCATTTCCAGTCGTACCTTGCACGTCCGGCCCCTCCGCAATGGTGAACGTCGCGCTCATGAAGAACGTTATCGGATCTTCCGACGAGCTCGTAGCATTGCCAGAGGCACTCGGTGCGGCTACAATGCTCGAGCTTGTTGTCGTGCTGGTGGCGGTAACGTTGGCCACTGGGCCGGTGGTGGCAGCGCCAGCCGTCGAGCTACTCGCGGCAGCCTCGGTTATCGTGACTGTCACTGTGGTCCCAGCGCGAGTGGCGGTCTCCTCGGAGTCGCAGTCGGTGTCCGGTTCAGCTCCCGTTGTCGAGGAGCCGGTAGATGTCGGTGCATCGGTGGTGGCGGGCATGGTGGTGGAGGTTGTCATGGTGTTACGAAGGTCCGTGGAAGTAGGTGCAGAGGTCGAGTTGGCCGCGGCGAGGTCTGCTGGGAGGATTAACGCGGGACTTGAAGAGGTGGGCATGGAGGTGGACGATGAGGCCACGGTGGTGGTGCTATTGGCGGTGGCGGTGGATGTGTCCGTTGTGGGTGAAGTTGCCGGCGTCGAGGTGGTTGTCAGCTTGGGATCCGTGGAGGTCGTCGAGCTCGTACTTGAGGTAGTCATCGTCCAACAGTCCGTGGTCGTTGCCGAGGTGTTGGCTGGCCCTGTCACGTTGGAGGAGCTTCCAGTCGAGGATGAGCTGTTGAAGAACACTGTGCAACGGTGAGTGCTCAAGTTTGCATGGGTGGATATCGACGGGCTTACTTCTGATTTGATAGTCGGACCCGTTCATGACCCACGGAACGTGGACTTCGACGCGACCGCGAGTGAGATCGAAGTCCCTGGCAAGGATTTCTGTAACAAAGCCCTTCAGGCGCGCCCATGTGGGCTGGTTGGATGGTACACACGTGCCGTATCCTGGCCATTCTTGAACAGTCTGATGATTGGGCTTCCCGCACCAGCAGGCAAGGCTTTCGTGTCCCTATCACATCCTCTATCAATGTCAGCTCTCTCCGTTACAAAGGTGGAAGACACACCAAGTCACATTGTGCGTATAGTCCCTGTACCAGACGGAACTCGCGTTGGGGTAGAGGATGGAAGCTCCGTAGCTTGCCGCCACATGTTGGACAGCAACACCGAGCAGGGACAGGAGGGGCGAGAAGGTCATAAGCAGACGCATCGTGGGCATGAACGAAACGGATGCGAGAATAGGTGTGTTGGGAGGTTTGCTCGACGGTAGTTTGGTTTTAATTCTAGTCCTCGCCCCCCTTTTGAACGTTACAGGGCGTCTTCGTGTTATTCTGGGCTGGTATAGCAACGCACTTGCGGAGACGATGTTGTCCTCCATTCCATTTGCTCTGTTACTATGCGCGCCCGCGCGTTCAGTGCGCGCTGTGGCACAATAGCACACCGTCGGGGTACCCGGAATGTATATTCGTGTTAGCTCCACGCCTATTTCCTGTAGACGAAGTGCTTATGACTCCATGCTGGAGCATCACCCTTGAGTACGTAGTGGTGCTGACTCGTGAGTGCCATCTCTCCTAGATGTGTTCGCCAAATAACCCCTTCTCTCTCAGAATACATTTGACCACATTTGACCACATTGTTCCGAACAACACCGTTAATGCACACGACAACTTGAGCTATGCGTACAATAAGCATTTGAGGGATACGTTGATCACGTTGAAACGATGTGCTTATTGTGCTAGTAATGTCTAGGCCACCTTTATTCCAACTTATCGCGCGTTTGTTACTTTGGTTATCGGTCTACTTACCTTACATAAGGGTCGATCAGAACGGTGTAGCGCCAGCACGCACTAGCTCCGGGGACCCAGCAACGTTCAAACTTCTGCTGAGTCGCGACGTACAGTACAAGTACGTAGTTCTTGCCTAGTCGCTCTTCCGCACCACTGGTAGGTGAGAACCCATTTCTCGTGGTAAGTACATGACAGTCCAAATGATGACGACTCACTGCGTTTGCCTTGTATCCTGTCCACGGTGGATTAGTTGGAGCAAGCTGGTCTATCCCATCTAAACCGACCTGTTGCCACCCTAATCCAACCTAAGCAGCCTTGGAAAGATGGTTGTGCCTGTCTGATCCGTGAGATGTTGAGGCGCGCTGAGACGGAGCGAGGTTTAGGACGGATTAGCTCAGGTATGTGTGCCTAATCCAGGCTGGACAAGGCGAACAGATCGCATGCAGTCCAGCCCGGGGCAAGCACGTGATGGCCGTGCTAGGTTCACACGGGACCTTCGGCGCAAAACCGGGCAGGTCCACCACGTTTTTACCGTCTAATCCAACCTAATCCAACCCACCTTACGCTGTCTTGCTCTGTCTCGACGTCTAAGTCATCCTCCTCTGCTTGTATATATTCGGGTCTTCTGCAGGCATGCTCTACAACTCGAGCTTGGAACGTCCACCATGGCAAAGGCTTCGCACTCCACGCTCGCACGTACCTCTAGACTCATGGCATTCGGTCGCAACGCCGTTGCTCCTCCTAGACCTCGCGATCTTGCAGCAAGGCGTACTCGCACAACCCGCGAACCCCGCTCTCCAGCGGAGTTTTTCATCCGCTCGCTTTTTGCAGAGCAAGCGACCGTCGACGTTCATTTGTCCAACCACGGGCAGTCAAGGATGGAGGTGGAGCTGGTATTGAAGGTCTGTGTGGAGATCACATTGGCAAGTCAACGTGTCCTCACGTTTTGACTCATATCCTCACGATATGTCTGATCACGGCGCCCACGAGGGTATCTTCGCTGACCCATTGACATTTACGCTGGTTGTGCGCGTGGAGTCTGCTCTTCCCACTGGTGGCATCCATACAGCCAGGGTGGACGCCTCGTCAGGCTGTAGCGAGGATGACCTAGATGCACCGCTTTGGGTGTCGGAGGTGCGGGCTACGCAACCACGCCCGCTTTGCTTTGCACGTCCTCTCGGCTGGTTGTCGCTGTACGTGGACGCAATCGCAGCTCGTCCTTCGGGCTCGCCCGGTGATGTGTGGGGCCGGTTTGCGCGGTTTTTGAAGTCACCCCAGGTGCGCCATAGGACATCCTTCGCTTGTGCTTGCTTGCATACTCACTAAACCAACAGGACGCGTTTCGGAGGTACCGGGTACCCTACCCCCAACAAAACAGAGCCACCGCGTCCCATCCCTCGACCTCGCCCACTTCGCTTCATGCAAGATTATTTTACTCTCATCCGTCAGCTGGAAGCCTGGCACCTCAAGGACGATTCGGAGGTGATCATGGAGTAAGCTTGGTTGTCATGCACGCTGGCGCCTTGCAGCGATAGATAGCATTATAGTGCTTTGTTTAATGTCATCCTGTATATCCCTGCTCATCTTGATATGTTTTCTCTCTGTACTCGCACCTTACAATGATACAGACCGGGCTGATACTACTAGAACAAGCTTTCTTCGAGCATATCTGAATGTGCATTCCATTTAAGTGCGACCGCAATCAATTGGAATATTAAGCGCTATTGGTGGCGGGTGTTGAGTAGCATGCGGTTCCTGACGGTCCGCGGACCGCACCCTTTCTAATCCAGTGTTGACCCGATGTGATTGGGTGGCATAATCCATTGTGGTCCCACCTCGATTTTGATAGCGTTGCCGAACAAAACCAACCCTGTCTACGACAGTATGACCCGACCCTGGCTTAGGTCTGAACTACGTACCCCCTTCCAGCCTTGTCCAGCCCGGGTTTAGACAGAGTGAACGCACCCTGGATTCGGTCGGACCCGACAACCTTGCCACATCTAAACAGGTCCGGATTCGAACCCCCACAAACGCAGTGACTTCTTTGAAGCGGGTTGCGTCTTTCAGCAGCAAGTAGGAGCACCATGACACTCCTTCTCTCGGCCTTGAACCTGGACGTTCAGCAGTACATCATATCCTTTCTCTCGTCACCATCGGATCTTATTGCTCTCAGGAGTACCTCCGCGGATTTTACGGACCTCACGACATCGGCTCTCTGCGCTATGACGAAGGACATGCCTATCAGGTGTGGGGCTGACATGGTCGCCTTCTGTCGTTTCCTACGCGTTGGCGACCCATCTTCCCGCACCGCGGACCTCGTCAAGGATCTGCGATTCCAGCGCGATCGTCCATATGTGCCGATGAACTACTTGAAGGGCGAGCAACTACCCGGCCCTAGCCAGGACGAGGCCGTCGAAGCCTTCACTAGAATCTTGGATCATTGTCGACATCTGCACCGTCTTCACTTGATCCAATGGGAACCTCCGGTGCCCCCTTCCCTCCTGTTCCACGCCCTCTCTAATCTCACGTTCCTCGAAGAATTGGTCATAAATCTCGGCAATGATGTGAAGGCCGAGGACCTACTCCGGCTCATCGACCTGCCGTTGCGAAAGCTCGCGTGTCTATGCCCTCCTCGAATGGCGCCACAACTCGATTATTTCGCCGCGTTCGGGTCACTGGCCAGGACACTGGTAGAGCTGGATCTCCCACTATATGCGCACAAGTGCAAAGCTCTCAATGCAACCTTTCCGTCCGTACGCAAGCTCGGGCTCTGGGTGCCGCGGGGACGCGCATTCGTGAACGACCTCCATCTCACGTTTCCTAACCTCACCCACCTCACCTTGCATGGCCAATGCCCCTGGACTCATCAGCGCGGTCTATGGGTCGTCGAAGGGGGAGAAGAGGCCAACGAGATTATACGCGACACGCATGTCGAACAATGGGAGGGGCTTTCAGGCGTCTGGCCTTCCCTAAGGGTCATCCGCGTCGAGGATCCACGCACTGCGTACCTACTGGGCCTCGACAAATCCGTTCAGTCGCTGTCCCTCACGTGGCTCTCATGCACCCCAGAACACGTTTTCCTCACGGCGATCGAGGATACACGCCCGAGCTGTTTGGAGTTTGTAGTAGATTTCCCCACCTATATAGGGTCCTTGTCTGTGGGTGGAGGGCCGTTCGCGGCGCTGTCGCTGCTGGCCGGTCGCGCGGAATTCGAAACCACGTCTCTGCGACACGTTGTCGTGCATTTGCTGAGGTTCGACATACCGCTGCTATGCGCAAACCACGCAGAGCCTATCGTGAGTCCTACGACTTTTGTTGTGGTCGAAATGCATCGGGGAGTTGATTCGCGATTGGTACTTGCGTTGCACAGGACCTGATAGCATCCACCTTAGAAGATCTGCCTATTACGCATCTCGTCATCAAGCTCGATCTCCTGGACACTACCGACCACGATCGCACAAACGCCGCTGTCGGCTACAGCCAAGATGCCTGCTGGTACAATGACGACGACGCGGAAAAGCTCCTGGACGCTGCGGAAGCATGGTCGACTCTGCTCGCCAAAGCATCTCGTACGATCTAAAGGATAGCAGTGTATGTTCCTCGGGATCGAGCACGTTGTTGGGAGATCTCCCGCCAAGATGGGGAGGTAGATGGCGAGTGGGAGGCAGCTTTGTGGGAACTAGACGAAGACGAGGCTTGGCAAGTGCTCTCGGCGGAACCGTTTGGGGAGTTTATCTAGCCTCTACCACAGTGTCAAGTTTACGCCGATGCCATTGCATTTGCGACCACCTGCTCGTCTCGTGGTATGGGGGGGGCCCTGGCGATAGAGCATCTTTGTTGGAGCGGCGAGGTCCATAGCGTTCCCTGTCCGGCACTTTACGCATTAAGATGCAACTGTTTTCAACAAAAAAAGAGTGAAGATAAGGGCAGGACGGAATCCAAACCGGTCGTGGTAGGCGCGAGGTCATTAACTCTCTACATGCAACCGTACAAAGAATATCTTCCCGCAAACAGGGCAGCATGATTGCTTGCCAAGTTCTCGCATCAAGCACCTGCATTGTGAACGTCAGTTGACGGCACCGTCTTTGAATCGGTCGTCCACCAGCTTACCCGTGACAGAATAAGTGTCCGCAAATCGTTGCGACGGGATCGACGCAAGGTTCCAGGAGACAGGATCGACAGTGCCAGGATGGAGTCCCGGTGCTCTGGCGAGGCTGAGGGGAAGGCCGTGTATCGAGCACAATGAACGGTGTGTTGACACGTGTAGTAGCAGTCGACTCTGTATGGGATCGCCGAACTCCCTTGGGCGCCGGGGATTGCGCAGAAGGCAATGCCTTACAAGACAAGTTGTGCTGTACAGGTAACAACGGTCAATACGCCTTGGAATCTATGGTTATCAAGCCCGGAAACTCACCTGTTCCAGGTCGGCCATTTCATCGAAGCCAAGTTTGCACGAAAGACATTTTGGATGAACCTCAGATGTCCAAAGGTGGTCGCCCAACGTCTCGGAAGGGCGCAGACAGATGCTACAGGACACACACGAGGAAACAGTGGTGACGTGCTGGAAGCGGCCATTCAGATCGGTGAAATGCTCAACACAATCGACCGAACCTGGGCTAGCTCCCCAACATTTGCAAACCGTACGTGGCAAATGGGACAACGCATCGGCGTCCGCGTGTGCCCAGTTGCGGATACATGGTCGTGATAGAGCACCGACGTTCTGAACGGCTGGTCACACTCCCTACAGAAAAAACCGATGGGCCCAGTATGACCGGCAGCAGTGGCATGTCGCTTCGCTGCTTTCTTTGTCGGGAACTCCGCCTTGCAGCTTTCACACCGAGCGGGTGGTAGGGTCGCCATGGTGGTGGGAGGAGGCCGCGAGGTCGTTCGGTTACCGCAGCACAAGATGAACCGTCGAACGTTCTCCACGTGGCCGGGAACCGACTTAAGAAAGGGTGGGTAATACACGTGGTATTGCAGACTGTCGCATGCCTAAGAGTCTTCCCGAATCTCATTGGAAGAAGTATTAATCAATGAGGCGTACACATTGTAGGAGAAACATGACAGACCGTGTTTCAAGCCATTAAGTATACCAGTCGCCTTCCGCCCGCTTCACTACCAACCTAATTCCTGCCGGTTGATCAGCGTTCCGTTGTGGTATGCGTGGTTAAGGCCACAGTAGTGATAGGACCGTGAGACACACCTATGCTACAGGGCATCGTTGCAACGCTGAATGCATTCTCGACAGTACGAGTAGGACTATCCAACGCAAATCGGTCCTCTACTCGAAGGCAAGAAATTATTACCAACCAGAGGTTCTGTTGGGGTGGAGGGAATTGATATTTGACAAAAGATGAACTCACACGCATGAAACATCTTCTGTACTCTTCCCTCAGACGGCCAACATTCCTGTATCTCGCTTCCAGCGGTTACCTGCCACTTCAACTCTTCCAAGGTCAACCATGGACGTTCGAAGTATGTTCCAAAGTCAATGCAATCGGGACATACCTCCTGACAAGGATCCGCAGTCTTAACTTCGCTGTTCACAACAACGGTTTATTCTGTCCGCAAAGTCCGTCTACCTCGATGCGGTTCTGAGGGCACCACTTTTTGACTCGTTTTGCGCTTCTTCTTCCGTGGCACCATAACAAAGTCCTATAATCCTAAGATAAACAGGTCCCTAGAGGGACAATGGGGCGACATGACGAAAGATGAACAGAGGAAACAGCGGTGTAATAGACGCCAGTCCAATCTTCGGTTATGTAAGCAGGTCTAAACAAACGAGACGCGCACTTCCGAAACGCTCGGACCGAGCTTGGGTCCTAACCACTACCATCCTCCCGTTCCGCTTCTTTCCTTCCTTCCGTTCTTTACGACTGTCATGCCCTCTTTTCGTTGCAGCATCTGCCTCGACACTCTCGATGATGCCACGAAGCCAATGACCACATTGTGTGGTCACATCTACTGCCTGGATTGTGCCACTTTCCAATTCACGCGCGACGAGCCGTCTTGCGCGGTGTGCCGCAAGCGACATTCTCTCGACGAGATGATTCGGCTGTTCCCAGACTGGGAAGATGACGAAGTGCGTAGCGCCTCGCGCTCTTCCAAGAGAGACGAGTCCGTCAGCTCCAGCCCCGTGTCGGTCCGCAGCATCGAGCGTGCAGGGGAAGAGGCGGTTGAGTCCATCAAGCAAGCCATCGCCGGCCGTCAGCAACCACAGGATGCGTTTCTTGTGTATGATTTTATCCAATTCGACGGGTTTTTTTTCACTGACACGCCCTTTAGGTGCAATACCTTCGTGAATTCGGTGACCGACCGTGAGCGGCCACACGTCAACACGGTACGCGTTTACACGCGTTTTTCACGTGTTCACGTACTGACTGCAGTTCTTAGAAACTCCTCGGAGAGGTCTCATTCCAACTGAATCTGCTATCGACGGTGCATTTGTTTATGATGTATCATCTCGTTCGCCTTTACTCACGCACTTGGCAGAAAATCAAGGATGACGCCGATCGGCTTAGGCGGATGAGAAACAGCGCGCAATCGGCACGCGCCAACGAGGCAAACCTGAATCGAGAGATTCAGGGGCAGAAAGTCGAGATCGACACTTTGAAGAAGGAAAAGGGGCGTTTGGAGTCGCGGATCCTCCACCAGGAGGATCGCATTGCCCTTCTCGAGCACCAGTGCGCCTTGTCAACCGAGGACGCGGGTCGCCAACGTGTCAAAGCTGGCAAGGCTATGGGCGAGCTTGAAGATGTTAAACAGCAGTGCGAGGAGTGGAAGCAGGCGGCCGTCAAGGCGAAGAAGAAGGTGTGTCATTGGCGTTACGTGACTTTCTTGTGTCACTGACAGATGAGCCGTCCTCGTTTCTCAGTACCACGTTCTGAAGAACAAGATCGAGGAGACAAAGCGAGCTGCTCGGCGCAGCCACTCAAACGACGCCTCAGATGACCTTATCATCATCTAAGGACGCATACCCTTTTGGACATACACTCGGACTCAGGATCGGATCACTCTCATCGCTGCCACTGTTGCTCGCATAGTCGCTGCCGTCATTGCAATTACATCGGTTCCAACTTTAACGTAGGACTCGATATCGCTGCTATGGCGTCGTTGAAGACATGGCCTGCGGACAGCAATCACTACACGGACTATGATGTGAATAGGCGATGAACGAACAGTTCAACCCTCTCAAACCTTCCCCCAAACAGCCGACAACTGATCAACCTCATCCCCATCCCGCCCCACAAACCCAACCAGTCCAAACCCGCTCGGAGCATCATACGTAACACAATCGCTCGTCTCGGTCCCCGCTGCAACCGTCCGGCCGGCGCTCGTCGTAGCCTGCAAGTAAAAGATGCGCGTGTGGTCGTTGTACTTGTCCTGGCACAGAAGCAAGCTGGTAACGTGCTCGTCGCTCGCTAGCGCGATGCTCTGCGGCGAACCCCCCGTGCCTCCATGCACGAAGCCAGTGCCGTCCGTCAGGTTCAGCATGACGGCGTCGAGGCGCGCGGCCCCGCGCAGGGTAAGCGTCGCGCCTGTCGGGGAGGGCGAGGCGGGCAGCGCGGGCAGGTCGGAGAAATAGTCGCCGTGCGGCCCGCCCCAGAAGTCGGACTGGCGGAGGTCGGCGGCGACGGCCCAGTCGAGGGAGATCAGGATGGGGTTGTGGTCGGAGAGGATGGAGCCGTTCGCCTGCAGGAAGTTGTTCGAGTCGTACCGGAAGGACGTCGCGGTGAGGCTGAGCAGCCTCGAGCCGCGGTAGAAGAGCTTGTCGACGGTCTCGCAGGCGTTCGTGGTCGAGGGGTTGTCGCAGAGCGACTCGACGGAGGGAGGGGTGCCCGCGTGCTCGAGCTCAACCCAGGCGTCCGTGAGGCCGTTCTGGGTGGTGAAGAGCGCGATGTTGTCGGCGGTACGCGTGTAGCGCGAGTTGGTGTCGCCGAAGACGAGCACCGCGTTGCCGACGGAGTAGGTGTCGATTTGGTTGGCGACTTGCTGGATGTTGGCTGTGCGCGCGGCCTCGTCGCCGTCTTCGGTTCTGTGGATGGGTGTTAGCACGTGTTCCGCTATCTATTTTGACAGGCTTCAAGAGTGTAGGACTTTACGCACCCTGCATCAGCGTGCAAGTTGTAGGCGTCGATCCAAACACCGTCATCGACCTTGACCCTCATGAAGGTGAACCCCTTCGGAGTCAAGCAATCGGCGCCCGAAGCGTCGGAACACTGTTCCCACTTAATACGCTCGAAGTTGATCCAGTCGAAGTTGGACAGAGTGTTCAGGCCTGATCCAAAGGGTACGCCACCGCTGGTCGCCGTCCGATACGGATGATTATCGTACTCGTACAGAGTGGCGTGGTAGTTGAAATCCTCCTGGACGTTGATGATGTCGTAACCGTACTGGGCGAACTTGGTGCCAATGGTGGCGGTGTTGTTCGTTTTGTCGCCAGGGACATCGTTGCCCTGCAGGATCTGAGGCAGGCCAGCGACGTTGAAGGAGAGCGCGGTGAAAGAGCCGCTGGTGGCAGCTATGGCAGCAGGAATGGCGGCCAAGGCCACGAAGGCGATGGATCGTGAGCGGACCATTGCAGTGCTGGAGCCGGTGGATGCCAATGGAAGGAGCTGCTCGCGTCGCGAGTGCTCGGGCATCCGCGGTTCTTATAGCGAGTCGGCATCTGTAGCGAATCGTCATCCTGTACGCCAATACCTGTAGGCGGGATTCTAGCATGTGTCCGATGTGCCTGATGATGTTGCAGCAATTGAGATCTCTATAGTGTGTGACGGGACGGACTTGTCGGGGATTCCGGTAGAACTTCAAGAAGCTCGTGCGGATTGTCAGGGACAGCAACAAGGTCGGCGGCCAGTTGTATCCAGTTGCATGTTGCACGTGTAACGGCCCAAACTTCCTTCTTCTTATGTTCGGATCAAGCCGCCCGGTTCTGCGAAGATTCGTGGGGAGTCTGCGAAGGTGCTCTGCGGAGCGAGCGCCGGAGCAAGCGGCCTGCTCGAAGCTAAGTACCCTGCTACGGTTGTATGAAGACGACTCGCTCAACATTGATCATGAAAAGAAAGTACTCACAAATGGGCACTGGCGATGGACATGATAGTTCTAGTCCCTGTGCGTCAATCTATGATCAGCCTGAGAGGCAGTGGAAGCGGGAATTCGGTTAAGGGCTCCTACTACGATCGCCAGCTATCGCCGTGGCTACACTGTGGACTGTGTGTGGTGCAGTATGAGCGAGGACACTCTGAGAACTAGTTATTAGTGGAGGGTCCCAGACCACTCGGAACCACCGATACCACTTCGAGTCTAGCCTCGGCCGGCAAATGCCGAGTCCGCAGTGCTTGGTGGCCACGCTGCACGCATCCTCCAAACATCCTTCAAGTCGCCGATCAATCCAAATATCCCTTTCGGACTCTCCCTTCTCCCGTTCAAGGACCACGAGCCATCTCACAATGTCCTTCATTTGCAGGATCTGCCTCGATGGGCTTGAGAACAGGACGGCCATGTCCACCACGTGTGGGCATATCTTCTGCTCCGAATGCGCCACGTACCATTTCGCGCAGACTCGCCAGATATGCCCAGTCTGTCGCAGGCCACAAACCTTCGAGCAGCTGATACGCCTCTTCCCGGAGTACGGAAGCACGTTAGATGATGGTACCAACGTGCCCAACCTGCAAATGCCACAGCCTGAGCCGCATGCCCCCCAAATGCCGCAACCTCCACTCATACCGCACCCGTACCCTCCCATGGATCTCCCGAGCCCACAGCCGGCCCCTCGAACTCAACCGCCCCCACCGTCTCATGCGACCGCGTCCCCCAGCACGCGAGACGTATCGACCCTCCGCATACCGCTGGTCGCAGGTTCCCGTTTCCCTTGGGCGCGTGCGGGGTCCGCGCCGACGTCCGACCAGGACAGATCCCAGGTCTTCCTGGGCGTCGCCGCCTTCCGCAACGGCATGCATCCCTGCAAGGTCCGGCCTAACTGCAACCCCATGACATGGGTCTCGTACGGCGGCAAGGAGTACTCGCATACCGGAATGGCATACGTCCTGCCGTTCGACCGCACCACAATGGAATGGGTCCCAGCGTCCGATGGCCGGGTGCCACGCGGAAGAACCCCTGTCGAGGGCGGGTATGAGCAGCTCGGTGGACAGAGGCTGTACCATGCACTTGCAATGGTTCAGGGCGTGAAGGTCCCGGGGAAGACTGGGGCGCACATTGTAAGCCGAAACTGCGGTTGAACGGTGTGTCCAGGACATGCGGAGCGCTGACTTGGCTTGGCCTGCAGAATGGAGCTAATGTGCCATTCGGGACTAAAGAGCACCAAGTTCGTAACTACGAGATCCTGTGAGATGGTCCATGGGGTCTGGTTGTAGCGTGGCTCGCTAACTACTACTGCGTCCTTTACAGGTGCTGGCGCGATTGAACGCCATGAGGCGCACGTTCTGCTGTTGATTCATTAATAGCTGCAGCCCTTCCCATGTCATATCAAGCGTAGACCGAAAGCATCGAAGCATCTTTCACTCAACCCGTTGTGGCCGAGGACTGATCGGCCCACAGGACTGGTATGAACACCCTTCGGCCCTTTCACAGACACTGAAAGGGCTGCGTCGTTCGGCAAACAACCTGCGCGGTTGGAGTACTCAAAATGCCCGACGCCTGCCAGCACCCACTGGATATCCAGGCAATCGATCACGTCTTGTTCCTCCAATGATGTGCAGGTCTGGACGCTGTATGGCTGCCCGGCTCCTACGATGCGGCTCTCAACAGCGTGGAAACAGCATGGTGGCGCAGGAGGGCTGGATCGTCGGCCGGTGTACACCAACGTCATTGTCACTCACACGTGCATGTCGTCCATCCAGAATTAGGGCCAGACTCCAGGGACGCGAGCGTATCGAATGCCATCAATATCCGTCGTCGAAGTTCGAAGATGCGGCTGGAACGAGGAGCGGGGACTATAGACCTTAGAGTTCGATCTTTGTACTGCCGTTCGATTCTTAACAAGCAGGTGCGGAGACTATGTAGGTATAAAGTTCCATCTATGCAGCATCCTGCACGTCCTTGACTGATTGGTGCCGCGGCATAGGGTTTCTAAAGACCTTCACCGCCCGCATGTGACTGACGCAGCGGAACCTTTTAGGGTCTCCCTGGATTCGCTTTCTTCCGATAAGTGCCCCGTGCCCATCTCAGTAAGCTTTGAATTTGCAACCCTTTGCTTTAGACCTTCCTCCGGAGCCGCGACCGATTGAAGGGTACGGTACTTCGCTTGCCACCACCCAAGACCATGCGGCTATCCAATCTGGTCGCGGCATGGGAATGTCTCCCCCAAACATCAGGCTTCACGCGAACACTAAAGCTGCAGAGGATGATCGGCGCGTGAGCGGCAGCCCGAACCGCGACTAATATAAAGCAGGGCCAAAGTCGTGCTGTGGCACGTCTCCTCTTCCTACCAGCGCACTCTCCCCCGATCTGGCTCCGCCATGCCCCTACCGGCACTCATCTGCAGAATATGCCTCGACGCGATGCACGAGAAGAAGATGATGAGCACGAAGTGCGGCCACATCTTCTGCTCCGAGTGCGCGAGCATCATCTTCTCGCGCACCCGCGTCCGTGTCGCGTGCCCCGTCTGCCGAAAACCGAACACCTACAACCAGCTGATCCGCCTTTTCCCAGAATGGGAGCTCACCGAAAGCCCTTCGACGCCAAAACCGACCCCGAAGCCAAAACCTGATCCCAGTCCTGGCGACGCGATCCCAGCGATACCCGACTTCACCATCTCCATGCCTTCGGCTCCCGTCTACTACTACTCCGCGCCTACAACCACCGCACCAACCACCTTCGAGCTGTACGTTCCCCTCAGCCTCAGCCCCGAGTTCCCCTGGGAAGCCGCCGGCGATGTCCCCGCATGGGATCTGGACGGCACGCCCGTGTACCTTGGCATCACGCTCTTCAACAACGGGTGGCACCCGTGCAAAGTCAAACCCTATTCGCGCTACAAGGCGCGCGTCTCGTACGGGGGCAAGGAGTACGAGCACGCGGGGATGTGCCACCTGCTGCCGTTCAACCCGGCGACGATGGAGTGGGTGCCCACGAGCCACAGCAAGATCCCGCCCGGGCGGCGCCCGGTCGAGGGCGGGTACGAGGAGATCGGCGGGGACATGCTGTACCACGCGCTTGCGACGGTCGACGGCGTGAAGGTGCCCGGGAAGGCTGGGCTGCATTATGTGAGTGTTCCTCGATGCTTCGGCGTGTTTCCGCGGACGAGGGGTTTACGAGACGGGGCACTGCTCGTTGTTGTTTAGGCGTACGGCGCGAGCGTGCCGCACAGAAATCTAGAATATATTGTCACCAATTACGACATCTTGTGAGTTTCAGTTGTTCATTGAGGCTGCACACGACCTTCGACCCATCGCATATCGTGTATTCCAGGTGTTGGCGAGATTATTAGGCGTCTATTGCACAAACACGCCACGCGTTTTTCGTCGGGTCAGCACTCGTCCGCAACGATTGTGCGAGGTCGTCGATTTTCAGCAGGGTTTTTTCATGAGTAGATGAACACTGTCAGTTATCATTATTGTCCCGTCCCCAAATCGGATCTAGCGTGCGCTCTGCTGTAACTTACTGTATTATACACACCTCATAGACACCGACGTATTCCTGGAGATCGGACGATATACCACAGTCATCTCCGTACCTTCATGCGCGGGTTTCTTGAAGTGGTGTCGGGGATATCATAGACCGTACCGCCGCACACTCCATTTCGATCTTGTCAGCTTGGAGGCCGATGAAGCCACCTGAAGCTCAGCCGCGTTACCACGACATGTTAGGCGTCCAGCAAGCATCCAAACCGGAGACAATTCTTCCGCCGCTTTGGAGTTTACGAGGACGGAGACGTCTGTCAGATCGAACCACACTTATCGTCTGCGGATATCACTGGAGGACCGGCCTTGGCGTGTTCGTCTGCAGCGAGCTTTCACCCCGCCCGCATCTGCTGACCGCATCTATGATGTCCTCTCCTCTTTACGGATGTAGACGCGACATTATCGCTACAGAATCCAGAATTCCAACTACGCCACCGGACGCTGCGATGCACCGATGATCCTTCCACTCAAGACGCCGAGTACCCAGATATCCAGTTTTACGTGAACAGAAAGCTCGGCACGATCCTCCCGTCCTCGAATGGGACTTTGAGGAAAAACGCTGATGCGGACAAAGGTACTTCTATTCCATCGGCTCTGTCGACCTGTCAGATAGGCAAGGTGCTGCGAAGAAGGTACAATCACTCAAGCTCACTCCGCTGTTTTTGTCCCCACTGTGTCGCACCTCCGAGTGCTCATGACCAACAGAGTTCAGCTGAGCTGGGCAGGAGCTAGACCGTGCCTGTAGCAAACATCTAGAGAGCGGCGGATCGGAGGGTTCGGAGCAACGTAGCATCATGGACGGAAATGGCGCGCGTGCAGGACCCCGGGCTCCTGCCGGTCTGTGCATCTCGTAAGGAACCTACGGCGTACCCCAACTGGGAGAGATGCTGTGTCCATCCACTCGACTCGAAACAGACGATGTGGATCCTGCATTTGGGTGCTGGCGAACATCATTCCCAGGAAGGCGAGTACGGCGAGACCATGGAGAAACTATTCCCCACTCACAATCGTTTTGACTGAAAAAATTCCAGGTAAACTCAGTGTTGATCTGGTAAGGGCCTTTGTCGCTTCGATATTTTCATTCGAAGGATTAGAGACTAGACATGTCTATGCGAGAGCCTGTGAGTAGCAGGACGTGGTCAGCGTAGAACTCTGGGCTGAACGCCATGACTAAATATTGGCTGGAGTGGATGAAAACGCACCTTTACCCTTGGTTCCCTTTCTCTTCCCCGCAGGATCTGTCCTGAATACCGCCACGGGTGAGTTCAAATCCATCCCGCGTCCACAAGGATGCGAACCCGTCCTACAAGGTGCAGACGAAGCGCAAACGGACGAACAAGCGTCCAGGGAGCAAAAAATTGTGTCGCACGAAGCGACAGGTTGGAAATAACCACGCCGAACAAGAGTAAGCCCCATTGTGTTTGTGGAACCACGTCCGGATCCACGACCGCATAACTGTGTCTATGAGCAACAGCGCGCCAGCAGCGCACCCCGGGCGAGGCGGCGACGCTCGTCTCTTCGCGCCGCGCGCAGGGGCACGCCGCCAGCAGCAGACCTGGCCGGGGCGAGCCGCCTCCTCGAGTCCGAAGACCTTCGAGGAAGCGGGCAGGGCACACCGGCCGTCCGCCGTCCGACCCCCCAAGCTTAAATGAGGGGGCTTTCCATTTGAAAAGGATGGGGACGTGGTCTGCGTCTCCGGGGACTTTCCCCACAGCTGGAAGGTGAGAGCGCGAGGGCTCTCTGTGCGTGAGCTGCGATGGCGGTCCTTCGTTCGGCGTGGTGTGGAGGCAAGTTTGGTTCGAAAATTTGGCGCGAGATGGGAGCGGGGCGCTGTTTGAGCGCCGCTTGAAATGCGGCTCCGCGAATGGTTGATCTACGCGAGCATCCTGAGCCTCGAGAGGTTGCGGGCAATCGCAACTCTCCTCCCGGTACTGGAATCTAAGAGAGTACACTTGTGCATTGTCTAGATGTGTAGGATACAAATATGCGGCGAATCCCAGTCGGGGTGTTTCTAGGTATGGATACAGTGAATGGACACAATACGGAGGTACGAACGAAATGCTACAGTGATCCAAGGAGAGTGTGCAAACCATGTGTAAAGAGAAGTGATTATGAGTCGGAACGAATGCGTAGTGCAGATGAATGCGCAATGTGGTCCAAGCACAAGAACCCGAAAGACGGCAAGAAGAGAACCGGAGAAAATCAACCAGCACCAGCCGGAACGACAATTTAAAGAATAACAGCCCCTCCCTCGTCTACGAGCGAGCAGAGGCAGCTACCTTATGCAGCGGCATCTGCTTGCAGATCGTCATCGCCGGACGCTCCGGGTTCGCCTCCCCGTCCACACGCTGCTCGCCAGCAAACTCTTGCCTTCCGCGCCGCATCGCCTCCAGCGGGTGCTCGCGCCCCCCGTCCTTCGTATACACCGGCAATGGCGTCGGGTCCTCGCGCAGCGTCCCGTTCTTGTGGTACAGCGTGTTGTACGCGGGGAGCGCGACCGGCTGCGCGTACGGCTGGCTCCGCACGCGCTCCGCCTGCAAACGCACCTCGCCCGCGGGGCCCGTCGCCGACAGCGGGCTGCCCGCGTCGGCGGCGACCCCAAACGGCTCGACGCGCGGGCAGTGCGGGCCGCTGCGCGGCACGCGCACGAACGTGAGCGGGATCGTGAACTTGAGCTCGTCTAGCGCGCGTTCCATCGTCGAGGTAGAGAGAGAAGAGGAGGGAGGGGGGAGGTCGTACGCGCACGCGAGGGCGATCTCGAGCGAGTGGCGGACGGTGAGGATGGGGCCGCGCTCGGAGGGGCGGAGCATGGGGAGCGGGTGGTCCTCGTACTGGGGCCGGAGGCGCGCGTCGACGAGGACGTCGCGGAAGGGCACGTCGACGCGCACGCGGATCCACGCGTCGTCCGCGTCGAGGCGCGCGTCGCCGAAGTGCGCCTTGGACGCGTCGAGGTCGAACTTGCCCGGGAAGCCGGCGGGGAGGAGGGAGTACGAGCGGAGCGCGGAGGTGTCGGCGGGCGGGTTGAAGACGAGCCCGCATTCATACTCGCGCGCATCGAGGCGCCGGGTGGGGAGGGAGCGTTTGGGGGGTTGGTCGGCGAGGCCGGGGACCGGCCACTCTTTGGCGTATTGAGTGGACATCGACGCGCTGTGTCCACATGATCAGCCACGAAGGGAGCCATGGGGGTAAGGAGAACTCACCGAACCACCTCGTTCTGGAAGACGCCCACAAAGAAACCAGGCGCATGTAGACGCTTTCGGTCCTCCACAGAGAGACCATCAGCGCGAATCTTCACGATGAGAGGGAACGACCCCGCATCTACAGGAATACGCTCTGGAACAACGGCCCTCATGCGAAGTTTGGAGAGGATCTCGGTAGGTATGGTCGCAGCGCTCCCCTCCTTCATCGTCCCAAAGTATTCCACACTCCGGAAGGGAGCGTCGGGGAACTCGGAGTTGGCGAGCGTGCATTGTGGTGGTGGAATAAAGAAGCGATTGATCGTTACATTGGCACTATGGGCCTTCACTGTTTGAGAAGTCGGAAGCTTCATGTACCCGTAGCACGCTGTGCGCCAGGACATCGACTGAGCGGGCTTGTCCTCGCGGTACTTCGCCACGGCGGAGAGACGATAGCTGACTTCCGGTTCCTCGTGCGTCGAATCTCCGAAAAACGTGTTGCAAGTCGGAGGGAGCCACCCGGGCAAGTTCAGATTGAAGGTCACGTACCACTGTGCAGGGTTGCGTGTGGTTCCTTCGGACCAGGAATGTCGGATGACGATCGGTTTATCCGTGATGAGTTCCTTCGAGAACTCTATCAGACGGCAGGCGGCGTGGCCCGTTTGAGGGGTCACCAGCTCGCTCTGACCCTCAAACGTGACGACGAGGGACTCTAGGAGGAAGCTCTCTTCGGTCTGGGAGACGTCGGAACAGAACCAACTGGTGGGTGGTACGAGTTTAACCAGGATTTGCCCCGACAATGAGTAGGCGGCGCTGCAAACAATGCATCAATATACAAGTTAATGCTGAGAGCGACGAAGAACATACTCTTTGTCCGGCTCGCCGTACATATCGACGCTGTCGAAAGGGAGGATTTCGAGATCAAGCTTGCTAGGAGCCATGGTGAACGAAGAGAGCGATTGCTTGAACGAGCCAAACAGTGATGTGGAGGGTGAGGATGAGGTGGACGCGTGTGGCGAGTCGTAGAGCTCGTCGTATGAAGGAGGGGATGAGGTATAAGACATGTTGGACGATCAAAGCGTCGGTGGAGGATCCGAGAGATCACAAAGAGAAACGGTCAGGGCCGTAAAGGCAAAGCGGGAGGCGGCGGGAGGGCATATATAGTGGACATGGCGTCGGTAGAAGGCGATGGCCTGGGATAAGCCATTCTTTTGTTGCAGTGGCCCTTTGTTCGAGGTGACCAAGAACGGCTCAAGGACAATCGCTTTGGTTGTGACGTAAGCGGAGCATCCGTCCTGTTACCGGGCGCGCGCTGTCGTCCATGGGGTGCGGTCTGGTGCAGTTACTGAGCAGAGATGTCGACTTCGTTGGAAGATCCAGCTTGCCCACAGTACTGTCGATGGGAAGACCGCGAAGAAAGATGCGAATCATGGGAGACACTGGCGAGCGTAGCGCTGAGCATTATCGACGGCGCTTAAAAAGACAATAAAAACAACAATAACCTTACTGGTATTCAACAAGGTTGCTTCGATGAAGACTTGATGCAATGCGATATAGACGATCTTGTTACGGACGTAAAGAAGACGGCGTATAACCTCGTATAGTCAAGTTGAAGGCCGGATGTCCTGCGATGGAGAGCCCGAGTTACTGTTTTGCACATAATCGCGTAAGGCTCGTCATCGATGGCGCTCGTTCCTTGTAGAAAAGGTCATCGCGAGACTCGAGTACGCTGAACATGAGGTGAGCGAGAACGGATGAGCGGAGGATGTGGACGAGGCGAGAGCGCAGGGAGATTTGGAGGTGATGGAATAGGAAGGCAGTGCAGAGAAGCGCCGTGATTGGCTGGGAGCGGAGGAACGCAGCAACGACTCTGCATTCGGCGACCACCAGCGGTGTCGTGGCAGCCGTCTTCTCCATCGTCCTCATCGCGCCCGCTAGCGACCTCGAGTGTTTCAGGTACGTCCCACCTCCGTAGCTCCGTGCCTCTACCCTTCCTCCCCCTCCTTACCGTCCCCAATGCCTTGCCCCAGACACACACTTCCACTCCGACTCCTGTCTTGTCCCAAGCCTCCATCCCCGTCCCAAGCACTCCGCATCCCTCCACTCCCCCGAGGCCCTGAGGTTCCGTCTGAGCATACCTGACCACACTGTTATTTCTCGAATCATGCCAGAAGCCGACATCACTCGCAAGCGCTCCCGATCCCCATCCGACAGCGAACAACCCAAACACAAGCGGGCCAACACTGGCGTCCCTGCGAATGACTCTCATCGCTCTACCCACTCTTCTTCCGTCGCCGGTGACGTGAAGATGGAACGCGCGGACGACACCGCTGCCTCCACCCCAGATGCCAAGGGCCTACCTGATGCTGGCCCGTCCGCCGACGGGCTCGAGTCGCGCGACTCTGTGACGGCCTCCGGTGCTCCTGGCGGCGCTGCCCCGCCGACGCCCGCCGCGAATATCCATATGCGCTGCCTCATCGTCACTCAGGATGCATCCATAATCATTGGTAAGGGCGGCTCACACGTCAACGAAATCCGGGAGAAGAGCGGCGCCCGCGTCATGGTGTCTGAGAGCATTCCGGGCAACCCTGAGCGCATCCTGAACGTCAGCGGCCCTCTTGACGCCGTGTCCAAGGCGTTTGGGCTCATTGTCAGGAGGATCAACGACGAACCCTTCGACAAGCCCTCTGTCCCAGGTAGCCGTGCAGTGACGATCAAGTTCATGATCCCCAACTCTCGCATGGGCTCCGTCATCGGCAAGGGCGGAACGAAGATCAAGGAGATTCAGGATGCCAGCGGGGCGCGGCTCAACGCCAGCGAAGGGATGCTTCCTGGCTCGACGGAGGTGCGTCCTAAGTTCTTGTTGCCATGCCGCTCTGTCTCATCGGCAACGCAGCGGCTTCTGAGCGTGTCTGGTGTGGCGGACGCGATCCACATTGCGACGTACTACATCGGGAACATCCTCATCGAGGCGAACGAACGCCAGCCGTCGTCGTCGACCAATCACTCGACCTACCGCCCCACGAGCACCTCCCGCCGGCCACCGTACATGGGCTCGTCCTATGTCCCCGGCTACACGCCCGCGCCAGCCCACAACCCCTACGGCGGTGCTCCTTCCCAGCTCCAGACCCAGCAGATCTACATCCCGAACGACCTGGTCGGGTGTATCATCGGAAAGGGTGGTGCGAAGATCAACGAGATTAGGCACATGAGCGCGAGCCAGATCAAGATCATGGAGCCGGGCGCCGTCGGGGTTGGGATGAACGGGGCGCCGGCGCCCGCTGGGAGCGAGGGCGAAAGGCTTGTCGTCATTACCGGCCAGCCCGCCAACATCCAGATGGCCGTGCAGCTGCTGTATTCCGTGCGTATTGTCATCCTTTTGCTTCCTTTCGTGTGCTTATGTGAAATGCGGTGGTCTATCAGCGGCTCGAGCAAGAGAAGCAGAAGCAGCTCCGGCAGCAGACGGCGCACGTCTAAGAGCACATTTCAGCAGCTAGTGTGGAAGTACATCAAGTATATCCTTTTCTCGTCCCATGGCGTATGCGTGTTTTTACGGCCAGTCTTCCCTTTTCGTTCGTTTCGTTCCTGATATCGTTCAAAATTTAACCCCATCCCCATCTCCCCCTTCCCCGGAGTCTTCCACAATCGTGGTCCCGCTCTTGTCCCCCCTACCCCTTCCACCCCCCATTCGTCTCATGCAGTCTTGTCTCTCGTCATCCTCTGTCCTTAGTATGCTGTCCGCTGCTCTCCTATCCTATTTAATCGGAATCCACCGTTTTTCCCGGACATCCACACACACCCGCCCATCCGCCTCCCACATCCCGTCCGTCACCACCGTCAGTCTGGCATGCCCCATGTCCGCTGCTTTCGTGTCGTCGTGTCGTCGTGTCTTCGCGTCGTTCTGGCATCAAGCTTTCTCTCTCATGTTGTCGTCGGTTGTCTTATACAAGCTGTCTGAATGCGTTCTTCGTGCGGGACTGACTGTCGGGGTATGGGACGATGTTGTAGCTAGGAGCGTCAAGAGTGCGTTGTGCGAGAAAAAGTGCTTGTGGTGCGTGCTTCGGTCTTCGTTTCGCCCACGTCTCAAGTTGATGTTCGTTTTCAGCTAATATAGGAGTATATGCAGTTCGACGACTCAATCGGCGTTGAACTTCTTCATCAAGTGCTATGCTAGCTAGCTATGATTGGTTTGACGGCCGCCATGGGCATACCAGTGTCCATGAGACAATCGTTGACCGGAACTCCTCTTTGGCTGCTTCACCCCATGATATCATCGAGCACTCTACTCCTAAGCCTGCCAAAATACGACTTTAGTCTGCAACCTCCATCTCCAGGTCGAACGGGTTCGCTTTCCCAAGAGTTAATCAGCAATGACCGCCTTGCCTTCCATCGCCGAAGCGGAAAAGCTCTTACCGCCCAACAATCCAGCCGTTTTAGGCCTGTACGCCTCCGTTCTGCTACCCGCCGAAAAAACCGCCAGCGAAGCCACCGACTCGGACAAGGGCGCCAGCTTCCGCGTCATGTTCACGCGTATTGTCGGCTATCTCTTCCTTTACCCTCCATCCAGTCAAGCCCGCGCCGCCCTCCAAGCTGAGCTTGAGGGTTGCAAGGACTCGAGCGGAAATGGCGCCAGCCAGAACGAAGCGGTCTACAACCTGGGCAAGGCGTACCTCATGGACTTCATCCTGCCCATGTGTAAGCACAGCGAATCTCTATCTCTGGGGACGCTACATACATGGCTCCGTTGAGCCTCACGCTGCTGTATGGGCATCTAGACTCTCCCGGTATGGAAGACACGACTCCCACACCAGAACTGGTGGAACGTAACCCCGCTTCTTTTGGGCGCTTCCAGGAGAAGGTCCTCCAGAGCTGGCCGACACGGCCGCGAAACAATAAGGAGGCTCGGGGCTTCGTGCGTTCTGCCGACTGCTGATCATGACTTCGGGCCCGAGGTTAGAGGCTAAGGACATCGAACAGGCCCTCATCCGGGACGGCTTTCGCTGCGTTGTGTCGCGCGTCGGCGACGCGTTCGCGGTGCATCATGGGTTCATCCCTGTAGAGCCACAAGACTTAGCGTGGAGATTCAACCTCAACATCGGTTGTCACATTATCCCCGAGGCGCTCGGGCTCGAGGAGGTGCGGGACGACGGAAGTGGGGCCGTCCAGATGGTGGGTGTCGGGACCGTCGAGTATTGGGGAGGCGACTCGGACTTACCAACAGGAACGGCTACGTCCATCATACGTAGAAGCATGCAGCGGCGTTCTGGACGATCCTGCGGCGGTTTGGGTACGGGAGGGTCGAACATGAGCTCGCGGGGCGCAAGATCCACCGCCTGGAGAACATCCCGACGTTCACAGGGAACGTCAAAGGCTACTTCCGGCACCTGGTCCTCTGGTTTGAGGAGGATCCGGAATGCGGCGGCCAGGTGAGCGTCCACCCCTCTCCCCCCAGGTCCGATTCACCCGCTGCAGATCCTACGCACTGTCCGCCTTGGCTCGAGCTGATCCCGTCTGCAGACAGATTGCTACCGCGTCTGTGCGGAATCGCCGCTGTATCTCGAGGGCCACCTGGAGCAGGTGCGCCTCGTCGCGAAGACTCCGAGCCCGAACCTCCCGCTGCCGGACCCAACCTACCTGCGGATACACGCCGCCTGCTGTCGTGTCGTGGACTTGTCTGGTCTGTGGGGGCACCTTGAGGGGATCTACTACCATGGGTTTGAGGCGACGATGGAAGGTCTGAATCCGGACGAGCTTGAGGATCGTTGGGGCTTTGCTGAAAATGGTGCGACTTGATATGCCGTTCATCATCTCAGTGTATGTACAGCTTCCTCCAGCCTCTTCAGTCTCCAGGTTGTAATTCCGGGAATAC